>MJUT01036733.1:309907-329581 GCA_002080005.1 Gigantidas platifrons
GATTATTCTTTATTTGTCTTAGGAGAAGGAGACGGCGGTATAAGAGAGGATCAGATAATATTACAATTTTTTTCCCAAACATAGCTTTCTATTTTTTACTACCGTATAATTTGCTCTATAGTTTCATAATATCCAAGATTCTGATGAATATATTTATTTTTTGTTTTTTTTACAAACCCTTGAATTTCAATAGAAAAAGGTTGTCACACAAATTGTGTTACATTTCTGGCATTTTTGACAACATATTTCGATGAACATTTTTGTCTGGCTATTTCAATGATATTTTGTGGGCATATAATAATAACACACTGCCTGACACTGGCATAGGCAGCAATAATAAATTAAAATACAAGGAGCACAACTATTGAAATGTAAAAGGAAAAGGAGTCATATTTTTTAACTGGCCAAATCCAATGTAAACAATCTTTATCACCAAGAAGCTGGAATTGAGGTGCAATTTTCAAACGCACAGATGATCATATATTTGAGAAGACACTGAAAATAGATTTATCTCCCATACCCCAGGTCTACACCCTTAAGAACACAATTAAAACTAGAAAATTGTTTATTACAGGTGGAGTGTAAACGCGGTCCGGAACGGAACATATCCGGATCTCAATTTAGCAACTTAGTGTTGATACGCACTGATTGTATATATAGTTGTAGATCACGACCACGACTGTCCCCTTAAACTTTTTATAATTATTCATAGGTAGTTCATGTCTGAACTTCCATTTTCTATATAAAATTCAGTGTAGGAGATTTGTGCATCATTTTGTACTAGTTGACAATCAGACATTTTATAAAACGTACTTGGGGATTACATTGTGATAAATGTATAAAAACGTATTACTTGAAGGATGAATTCCGCAACATTTGTAATAAAAACCTAACATTGTTTTAATGTTATGTACGTAGGTTTTTACTGCTGATGTTTCACAATAAAACAATAAAAACATTAAATTTTAGAATCAAATATGAAATGTACAAATATATTGTACCATACAGTGCATGTGATTGAAGACTTGCACCATCCTTGGACACAGAAGACGTCTAATGAGAAACAGTTTGTTAGACTATGTCGTTGGTAACCAGTTGCTAATCAATATTTTCTGACGCTATCAATTATATATATATATGTCCTTTGAGACGGCTGTATGGTGTCTTTTGCGTGCAGTTTTCCAAACACATGCATTGTATGGTATAATAGACCTTTAATAAATTACGAATTTGAGTATATTTTCTGATAATTTGTGGATATTTGTGGATATTTGAAAATTGTAAAAAAAACAGAGTATAATTTTATAGGAAATATATCATTCACAAGTGGATACAACAATAGCAGTTTGAAATAAATTACGCGGGAAATATATGTTAATTTCATTGAAATTTGCATGAAAGGGGATTATTTTGCACGGCTTACAGGAAAGAAAAACGATGTAAAACGTATAATTTTGTAATCAAAATAGGAAATGTGCAAATGGTTTATTTTTATGAGGTTGTTTCCTACACATTTCTGCTCTGTGCGATTCCAATTACGAAGAACAATATATGCTCTATTATGCAAATTAATTGTGATTTTATTTTTTCAATCATTTTAGAATGTTTAAATTCATTTAAATCTTCAAATTTGCTATTAGCAAATATACTGTCAAATACACTGATACTCAAAAAGGTAACTGAACGTATTAGCACTACGTGCGTGAACTCAACATCAAAATAATTATCAAGTTTTTATAGTACATGTTGTTTTTTTCGATTTGTTGGGGGTTTATTTTCACTACAAAACTACTTGTGCATACTGATTACCTGGCTAGGTACAATATTGATATGCAAATTTAAATCAGATGAAGTTACTAGGTGCAAACTTTACAATGGATATTGTTACACTGGATTAAATTTTGAATATTATTATATTGTTGATGGTCAAACATGAAACCAAGTTAATTACTTTATCACATCATATATCTATTTATTGTTAAAACTTAGTTCAATCTCCCTTGGCCATAGGCAACCGACCTTATCCAGCTTAGGCGGGGTCGTGGTGGTCGTGATCGTATGGTGGTTGGATTTACAACTACCCGTGTAATCAGTGCGTATCACAACTAAAGATGTGACTCCGAATCCCGATTATGGCGAAGTGTAATTGACACAACGCTACTTGATAAAGTTTGTCTGTGACTTGAGGCAGGTCAGTGGTTTTATCCGGGTATTCCGGTTTCCTCCATCAATAAATCTGACCGCCTAATTATTACTGAACTATTGTTGAAAGAAGCCCAATTTTGGCAATGCTGTTTAGGCCCTTTGGTTTTCCTGATCCTAAAAATTATTTAGCTTTCCAATATTTTTACTATGAGCGTACCCGATGAAGGCTTTAATTCCAGAAACACGTTAATATCGAGTAATCTTAAATGATTTGGAAACATTTTTAGAAAAGAATAATATAACTGATTTGAAAACTTTATCTGATGAATTAGAACAAGAGATTGGTCATTGAGTATGCTGATGATATCGCCCTTTTGGCAGAATATGCAAGTAATTTACAGAATATGCTGAATCTATTCCAATAATACTGCCTCTAATGGAAACTTAAAGTAAATATAGACCAAATAAAAGTTATATTTTTTTCAAAGGGATTATTACCAACAAACATACATTCTAAGTATGGGGATAAGGAATTAGAGATTGGAAAATATTTGTTGTATCTTGGAATAAAATTCAGTAGGTCAGTGTCATTTAGTAATGCTAAAAAGAACTGTTGAACAAGGTAACTAAAGCTATGTATGAGGTCCTAAAAAGGTACAGACGTCATAATTCATCTATTAAATGTCAATTAGAACTATTTGAGAGCATCGTCATGTCAATAATGCAATAATAAATTATTGAAAGGCAACATTTGAAATTCTATAAGCTACTTCTACATCTAAAAAACCCCAACTCCCTATTATATGGTCTATGGTGAACTCGGAAGATATCTCACTAGTACTGATATTAAAGTTAGAATGATAACATTCTGGTGTAAGCTTATTATGGGAAAACAAAGTAAGCTTTCTCACATATGTTATAAATTACTTTACAACAATAATTTTATAAGAGATGGTTTTTCCTTATGGATAAAAAATATCCAGGATATTTTAAATAAGAGTGGTTTATCATATATCTGCTTATACCAGAATTGTATATCAGAAAAATGGTTGAGTAATATCGTTAAGATGAATTTAATTGATAAATTTAAGCAGACTTGGAGTACATCTACATATAATTCATCAAAGGCTTTGAATTATGGATTATACTAAAAGGGGTTATATCCCCTACAACGGAAAAAAAATGGTACCCGGTCTAGCAAGAATAATGGAAAGAGCAACGAGTTTGAGTATATTTTCTCATAATTTGTGGATATTTGAACAATGTAAAAAAACAGAGGATGAGTGTATAGCAAATAGATCATTCACAAGTTGACACAACATTAACAGTTTGAAACAAATTATGGAGGTAATTCATGTTAATTTTATTGCGTGAGTGAGTGAGTGTTGCTCAACGCCATTTCAGCAATTTTCAGCTATATTATGGCGAGAACAAGTTACTTTTCAATGATATGATGATGATGTTCGCCTTGTTCTAGACCAACAGGCTGAGTTGGATTGTGATACTGCTAGCTTACTGAAACAACAATCCGCGGATGGACATGTCGCTCCACTCGGACACATTATTCTGATTCTGAGCCAACCAGTCGTTGCTCTTTCTCCTTAATGCTGCGTTCATAGCAAAGAAGCAACTCTACCACTCTTGACAGGAAATGAATGTCATGTCCATTTCCAGTTAATAAAGCGTTGATTTGCTTTAGCAACACTTCTAAGCACAGATACAGCAATACGAACCATTCATGTAGTAAACTTCAAACATCTAAACATAGAAATAGTAATACGAGCCACTCCTCTAGCAAAGTTCAAACTTCTAAACATAGAAATAACAATACGAACCACTCCTCTAGTCAAATTCAAATTTCTAAGCATAGAAATAGCAATACGAGCCACTCCTCTAGCAAAGTTCAAACATCTAAGTATAGAAATGGCAATGCGAACCACCCCTCTAGCAAAGTTCAAACGTCTAAGTACAAAAATGGCAATGCGAACCACCCCTCTAGCAAAGTTCACAACCTTCTAAGCATAGAAATAGCAATATGAACCACTCCTCTAGCAACGTTCAAACTTATAAGCACAGACATAGTAATACGAACCGCTCCACTAGCATGGTTCAAACTTCTAAACACAGAAATAACAATACGAACCACACGTCTAGCACATTTTAAACGTCTAAGCACAGAAATAGCAATACGAACCGCTCCTCTAGCAAAGACCTGGTTAATGATAATTAATGGTCTAAATGATCAGTGTAGAAATAACTTTAAGAAGAAGACAAGACAATGCAATACATGATAACCGCATAAAGAGAGATAACTCGAGCTGAAATCCTCCTACATCTGCATTCAGCACAGATGAAATTGGGAAATTATCACACCTTAAGGACGTCAATGTGATAATATTGACAGTATGCAAACTCCATATCAATGAAGTCGAACAAAAGGTAAAACCAGATACTGCGTTATTATGTCTACATGATGAGGATTTAAGATATATACTGAAGGGAAAAAGAAACGCAGGGTAACATAATATGCTCCTATTTTTTATCTGCGTGGCGTAAAATTACAAAAACTGGGCAGACGAGTGGCTTGGTCAGTGTGCACTAAAATCGGTGTCTAAAGTTACTCAACCGTGAAAGGTATCATGTGACATAGAGAAAGTGATAAAAAGCAAATAACACGTGCAGAATAATGATAAGAAGTTCGTCAACACATCGTGTCATACCACTTTATACTCTTGAGGTATGCACATCGCTTTCCACTATTTAAAGTTAATTTGAATCTCTTGTAATCATGCCACGGTTGACGGAAGTTCAGAGGGGTCAGGCTATTGCATTGTTATGCAAGGTCAAAGGCAACAACAAGTTGCTTTGCAATTTGTTATGAATGTTTCCACCATAGAGCGTCTTGTCCGTCGTCTGAGTGATACTGGAAGGGTTGCCGACCGTCCGCGACGTGGACGTCCGCGCATAACGACGCCACATCAAGACAGTAATATTTGTCTTGCCCACCTGCGTAATCGCCACGTTACTGCCACTGAAAACGCTTTAACTACGGTAGGCAATCATAATCGCCACACTCACCCAAAAACTGTGAGAAACCGATTGCGCGACTTTGGTCTGCGAGTTCGTCGACCTTACATTGGTTTTCCTCTCACTCGTGCACGTCGCGCGCGTCGTATGGCTTGGTTGGTGGCACATGGTCCCAGACAATTTCCAATGAGGCAATGGAGACGTGTCTTTTTCACAGATGAGTCGCGGTTCACTTTTTTTCGTCCGGACGGTCGACGTTGTGGGGAATGCTTTGCCGACACCTGCGTTTTTGAGAGGGATAGGTTTGGGGGTGGCTCGCTTATGGTCTGGGGAGGGATATATCACGGGTTAAAGTCGCCGTTGATTGTGATAGCCGGTAATTTAACAGGCGTAAAATATAGGGATGAAATCCTCCGGCCGGTTGCAGTTCCATTTGTGCAATAGCATAACCTAATTTTTCAGCAGGATAACGCCCGGCCCCATGTAGCCAGAGTTTGTCAAGATTTTCTCGCCAATCATAGCATTAATCCACTCGCTTTGCCTTCGTACAGTCCAGATTTGTCCCCAATCGAACATTTGTGGGACGAAATGGACAGGAGAGTAAGGGGGCGTCGGAATGCCCCCGCTACTCTCGACCAATTAAGGGCTGCCTTGTTGGAAGAGTGGGATAATATCCCCATGAGAAGGATAAATGCTCTGATGAACTCCATGCACAGGAGAATCAGGGCTGTAACGGTTGGGCGAGGGGGGCATACGAGATATTGACGAGTTAATAGATTTCACTTTAACATATTGGGGAGTACTGTTAAATTGGTTTCAATTACTAGTGAATTATTGATCAAAATCTAGCGAAATTTCAAAAAAACTTGTTTATTAAATTTGTGTTTTTATCCTTATATATTAATATTGAAAACTACATTCGAATAAATAATATTAAATCACCTAAAATGTTGACCCTGCGTTTCTTTTTCCCTTCAGTATATTAATTGTCATGAGTGAAAGTTGAGATAACAAATATGACCCAACGATGAACATTTCACACAAATTTGATCATGCTAAGAGGAGTGTTTCACATTCTTTATGAATGGAACCCTCCGTTAGTCTCCCTGTTGCTGTGATAGTTATACTTTATAACAATAACATTACTTAAAAACCAATAAAGGTAGAAACAAATCCGGTGGCTTGTTCTTTCTTCTAGCCA
This sequence comes from Gigantidas platifrons, assembly GCA_002080005.1. NCBI lineage: Eukaryota > Metazoa > Mollusca > Bivalvia > Mytilida > Modiolidae > Gigantidas > Gigantidas platifrons. Next base: position 316,281 of record MJUT01036733.1, read on the forward strand.
TATCGCGTAGTCGGAACTAAGCTGTGGCCGTATTTTACCACTTCACAAAATCGTTGTGTTCTATTTTCAAATTTCAATGAATCATTCCATTAATACTGTCAGGAACATGGCAGGTACATCACAGGTGATTCCGCGACGATGTAAGTAGTCGATGTACAATGTCGGTAGGTGCAGAAAGAATTGTTAGTTAATTAACACAATTATATTTGTAACGTAATTGTGCTACATCCCTTCCTATCTTTAGGTAACTCTGTTATTAATTATCGTAACAGATTTAGCACGAAAAACATCAATGTATATAGCACGGCACACAGTTATTATTGTAACAAACCAGCATAAAATCTTGTAACGTAAATGTTGATGAGCAGTTTCTTCCCGCTCGAGGAATGTCTTTTACGATGAATACGAAAGAAAAAATTGCTCATTAAATAACTTCTACAATATCAAAAACGAATAAACTTCCACAGCAAACAATTGTCCAAACGATGTAAAACGCAATGATTAAAATCTCAAAGCGAATGTTAATAATGACTTCCAGGATGATTATGTCCAGAATACATTAATACGTTGTCCAAGATGTTCCATAATTTTCGGACTGCCGTGGAAATTTTGGTCGGTCTTCAGTCTCTCGCAGTGACAATGATGTCGTCGAAGGAACATCCCCTTCTGTTGTGTGAACATCACTTCTCACTTCGTGAAACGCCGTAGAAACCTCAGGGTTTGTGTGCCCATCATTGAACTTACTTTTGGATCTAAATTTGGCTGACAAACTTAAGCAACAGTTTTTGAATTTTGTTTTGAAATTTGTAACATATAATAACAAGTACAAGTATGAAAATAATTATGCCAAAATTCGCATTAGAATAAGTCCAATATGGTAAATTGTTTGGATTTTCAACTTGTCTTAAATTCTTAAGATTATCTATCAAATGACCCATTGGAATTTCTTCAATATTGGGATAATGAGTTGCAAAGTTACTCATAGTATAATTAGGTACATTTTCATGAAATGATTCCCATAAATTAAAAAAAAAACATGGTTACGGCACCAACAATACTCATTATGTTACGTAACTGGGGATAGGTAGTTAAATAACAACACTTCACATGATATATGTTCTATTAAATAAAATGCATAAAGAATAATCCAGTACTTCGCGTTAAGAATATAAAACGTTATATAATTCGTTAACGTTATTGAGACGTTATAAAGTTATAAAGAAATTATAGGTTATAAATCCATTATGAATTAAGTTATCGTTATATCGTAATAAAGTTAGCATTATTGTTATATATAAACTAGAAAAGTTATGTCCACTTTATACAGTAGGAGTCAAGGTTAGGAATGTTCTGGAATACACTATTTTGAGTTGCCCAGTTCCTTATAAGCGGACGAGGTATCGAATCGGTATGATTAAGTACGATTGACCTCTAAGTGAACTTCGGTGAAAGTGTCATTTGTATATATTAAGAAAAGGAAGGACCACAGACTCATGTCCAGTGTATATCTGGTATGTAACGGGTACGCTATGTCAGCTATTATGACAATAATACTGTCAGGAACATGACAGGTACATCACAGGTAATTCCTCGACGATGTAAGTAGTCGACGAACAATCTCGGTAGGTGCAGAAACAATTGTTAGTTAATTAACACAATTATATTTGTAACGTAATTGTGTTACATCATTTCATCGGGTTATTTCCGGGTACTGGACAGAGGTCGTCGTGGTACGCCCTAATGTTCTAATGATTATGCAAATTATTTCTCAGGATAAATAATCTGAATATAGAACATGACAAATGATATAATAAATCTAATGTTGGCATGTACATATAAATACTTTATAATTACATTGACATATCATATATATTTGGACAGAGGGTGAGTAGATTTGATTAGTCCCATGCCTGCATATTACTTTCCTTTCATAGAACAAATAGTATTCTGAAATAAAATCAAAAATACACGAAACGGGTAATGTCTATGATTATGGTGATTTTTGTTGTCCATATATTTTTAACAAGGAGTATATTAAAAATATAAATTAACACTAAGTATCCAGTTTTAAGCATTGACCACTGACATTATCGTTGAATGGAATTGAAGGAAGCATTGACAGTTCAAATTCATGCTGAAGTGCCATTGCGCATCGCATCTTGCCAAACGACGTTTTACACTCATATTTTGGATATATAAACTTTCAACGCAAAACACTTTTATTTATTTGTTTTACCAAACTTACAGGCACTATCCCTTGAATGAGAAATGTGCCAGGATAATGCATACAACATTTTATTTCCTGTAAAACAAAGTGAATATATACAACCTTGATATTCAAATGGCTCAAACATACATTGGATCACAACGTCAACTGCTTAAGGGACACAGAAAATCATTATTAAAATAAAATGTACTAATTTACTTTAGAGGAATTGATTATTAATATCATGATCGGTTTGACCCAATGACAATATTTCTATATGTAAAGGGATGAAACATATCTTAAGGTAGATCGTGAATTCCGTATATACCTACTTCCTCTAATAAAAAAAGAGCACACAAAACAAACAAACAAAACAAAAACGAACACATACAAATTTCCGTAGACACCCCTCCTGGGCTAAATAAAAACAGACAAAAACAAGCACACAAAAACAAAACAAACAAATAAAAAAAAAAGCAAAAAACAAACCAAATCGAAAACAAAACAACAAAAATACATTAAAAACAACAAAAAACAACAAAAATACAAACAAATAAGAAAAAACAAACCAAAAAACAAACCAAGACAAAATAAAAACAAACCAAGACAAAATAAAAACAAAACAAAACAAAACAAAACAAAAACAAAACAACAAAAATACATTAAAAACAACAAAAAACAACAAAAAAACAAACAAATAGAAAGCAAAAAAATTCAATGCAAACAAAACAAAGTAAAAACGCTAATGTAAGTGTAATATTTTGTGCTAGATTATTGGTAGGTAATTGGCGTTTAACGAATTTTATTTATCAGTAATAAAATATAACTACCCGGTCGGGTTAGGGGAAACCGACTATCATTTTTCTTTGGCCTAATGACCGTACTTTTATCAAGAGTAACACGATGGATGGCACATGTGTAACAGGAACTGCTTACCATCCGGATCAGTTCACTCTGGGTTTTATTGGGGTTCGTGTGGCTCAATCTTTAGTTTTCTGTGTAATGTGTTGTAGATCATTGTTTGTTGTTAGTAGGGTTCGTGTGGCTCAATCTTTAGTTTTCTGTGTAGTGTTTTGTAGATCATTGCTTGTTGTTAATAGGGCTCGTGTGGCTCAATCTTTAGTTTTCTGTGTAGTGTTTTGTAGATCATTGTTTGTTGTTAGTAGGGTTCGTTTGCTCAATCTTTACTTTTCGGTGTAGTGTTTTGTAGATCAGTGTTTGTTGTTAGTAGGGCTCGTGTGGCTTGATCTTTAGTTTTCTGTGTAGTGTTTTGTAGATCATTGTTTGTTGTTAGTAGGGCTCGTGTGGCTCAATCTTTAGTTTTCTGTGTAGTGTTTTGTAGATCATTGCTTGTTGTTAGTAGGGCTCGTGTGGCTCAATCTTTAGTTTTCTGTGTAGTGTTTTGTATATCATTGTTTGTTGTTAGTAGGGCTCGTGTGGCTTAATCTTTAGTTTTCTGTGTAGTGCTTTGTAGATCATTGCTTGTTGTTAGTAGGGCTCGTGTGGCTCAATCCTTAGTTTTCTGTGTAGTGTTTTGTAGATCATTGTTTGTTGTTAGTAGGGTTCGTGTGCCCAATCTTTAGTTTTCTGTGTAGTGTTTTGTAGATCATTGTTTGTTGTTAGTAGGGTTCGTGTGGCTCAATCTTTAGTTTTCTGTGTAATGTGTTGTAGATCATTGTTTGTTGTTAGAAGGGTTTGTGTGGCTCATTCTTTAGTTTTCTGTGTAGTGTTTTGTAGATCATTGTTTGTTGTTAATAGGGCTCGTGTGGCTCAATCTTTAGTTTTCTGTGTAGTGTTTTGTAGATCATTGTTTGTTGTTAGTAGGGTTCGTGTGGCTCAATCTTTAGTTTTCTGTGTAATGTTTTGTAGATCATTGTTTGTTCTTTTCTCCTTTTTCTCTTTGCCAATGTATTGTCTGTTCTTCTTCGATTTACCTCTTCTGATTACCCCTTTGGTATCTTGTTATCATATATTGTGGTTGCACGTCTTAGTATCTTTTCTATTGAGAAACCATTTACTTCAGAAACTGTTGTAAATGACACTCAGGCTATGCAGCAGTATTAGAATTGGGGTCTCATAAGGATTTGGTACATGTATGCTCGTTCACTGATATTCACTCAATTTACCACAGATTTATTGTGGCAGATGAGAGAGTGAGTGATTGGTGCTTAACGCCATATTAACAATGTTTCAGCTATATCATAGGGAGAACACGTTACATTTCGATCAGATAATGCTGATGAGGATGATGTTCGCTTTGTAATGGACAAACACGCTTAGTTGGATTTTTATAGTGCTAGCTCATTGAAACAACAGTCCGCGGATAGAATGTTGCCCCACTCAAGCATATTATGCTGATTTCGAGCCAACCAGTCTTTGGTCTTTCTCCTTAATAATGCATCATACGTGGAGATGTAGTAAATTTCATAGTCTTTGGTTTGTCCCCATCGGGGCTCAAACCCAACCCACGATCTACAATTGTTATATTTCAGATTTTCTTGTAAAGATGGATTTTAATACTTTCCTGCTTTTATCTTATATAAATGTGAAATTTAATAATTTCATGACTCTCTTAATGATATTTGTTGTCAATATATATAATTAGAAACTGTTTGATCTTGAACATAAAATGTAATTTTTAAGTCGAATTTTATTAACGTCAATAATTTTGTTTCTAATTTCAATCAGTTCGAACGACAAAACATTCTACTTAAAATTTATGTCTTTGCATGCATTAAAAAAAAGTAAAAAAAAAATATAGTACCAACATACAAAAGTTAAAGAGCTTACACACTATCTAGGTAACTTCATCCTTCAATACACATAAATGCATATTTTAACAGTAAATAATCACACATTTTTTATTTGATAACTTTAATTTAATAATTGAGCTGAAAATCATCCGGATATATTCTAATTATAGAATATTTATTAGTTATTTTGACATGTTTCATCTGATCTCAATGAACGAACTGCCTCGGATGCTGGAAACTATAGGTAAGTATGACACTACCAACACCATAACCCTAACCCTCATAACTATTGTTAACGGTATCATCTAATTATCACATTTTTTAGGTTTATGCTTGCTCTAGACCAAATTTGTAATATATACTTTTTTTTAATGATTCATATTCATTGACATTTTGCCGAAAAATTAAAGCAATGAATACATGCATACATCGGCATAAACATAGATCGTCGAACACGATATTGGTAAAAAAAAAACAAAAAACAACAGTTGACATTGACGTACAACTGCCAATCCTTCCGGAGCATTTGAGTTCACACACGATTTGTAGTAGTCTTCGTGTTCGTGTTCCTCGATCTTTTTTCTATGTAGTGTTTTGAAGATCGTTGTTTGTCCTTTTGTCCTGTTTTTTTGTTTGAATATTGTATTGGTTCGTCCTTCGATTGATGGATACTGATTGCCACTTTGGTATCTTTTGGTCATTGTGTTGTCTGTTCTTCTTTGATTTACGGATTCTGATTACCCCTTTGGTCTCTTTTGGCCATTGTGTTGTCTGTTCTTCTTTGATTTACGGATTCTGATTACCCCTTTGGTATCTTTTGGCCATTGTGTTGTCTGTTCTTCTTTGACTTACGGATTCTGATTACCTCTTTGGTATCTTTTGACCATTGTGTTGTCTGTTCTTCTTTGATTTACGGATTCTGATTACCTCTTTGGTATCTTTTGGCCATTGTGTTGTCTGTTCTTCTTTGATGTACGGATTCTGATTACCTCTTTGGTATCTTTTGGCCATTGTGTTGTCTGTTCTTCTTTGACTTACGGATACTGATTACCACTTTGGTATCTTTTGGTCATTATGTTGTCTGTTCTTCTTTGACTTACGGATACTGATTACCACTTTGGTACCTTCAAACTTTTCCTAGGACTTTATTAACGTTAACAAATTAAATCGCAAAGAATAATGTTAAGCATAAATATTTCTTACACAGAGGATAAAGTAGTAATTTTCACGGGAAAAGATTGTTCTGTCTTACACTGGGGGTGTAAGACAAGCTAAACACCCTGTTACCCACCAAAAAGTAACAGTCGCTTCAAGCTAGATTTGTCAGTGTTATTTATGACTCTGCTTGTGATCCTTTGTTAATATTGTTTGTATATGTGATTAAAATAAAATATGGTTTACAAAATATAACGGTAGCCAAAGTCTAATCTATCTTTTAAAACCCTTTATGTTGTGTCATTTGTTTACCCGTTTGTGTATGATTTTTGTCAGCAGTTATCGATTTCCTCTTCACTGAATCAATCAGCTGACCGAGTTATTGACGTCACAGTGAAATGACATACCTTTCTAATAACAGTGTTTGTGTTGATTTGTTCGTTTAAAAACAAACGTTTTCTTTACTATTGATATATTTATTGTGATATGAAAGTCGAATTTTAAATATTATTACAATTTGAAGCGTTCGTGATTTGGTGTTTCTTTCACATTGCGTGTTTCATTGATGGTTGTGATGCGGTAGTTTTCGAATATACACACTAAAACCAAAAAAAAATGGGGGGATGTCTGTGTAAAAAAATTATCAAACATCGATGACAGGTCAAGATCGAGAAATCTCAGATCCTCGTCAGAGAACGATTGAAATCTTACCTTGGGTGTCTGAGATTTCTCGATCTTGACATGTCACCGGTGTTAGATTCTATTAATCTACAGCTGTGTAAAAGTATAAATTATACACCAGAAGTGTGGGAAATCAGAGGAAGATTATTGATGTTATGAACAAGAGAGAAAATCAAATTTTACACACAGGAACAAAGAAAACTAAAAGTAACGATGGTCTTATTGTCATTTTGGAACTGGTTTCCGTCCGAAGTACCTGAGGTTTTTAGTGGGTATGTTCTGCTCATTATTTCAACTTATTGTACATTGCGTCGGTTATTGTGTGTTGTTTTTCTTGTCCATCGTAGTGTTTACTCCTCTTAGGGGGTTACTGCTAACAAGGAAGCTACTGAACCAAGGGTTACTCTTAGCTAAGTTGAAGTCATCTCTTCAAAAGTTTTACAGTCGCCACCATGACTTGGCTGACCGCTATGAAAGATCTGTGTCACAAATGACCATGAATATTTTCCATTTGTCGTAACCGCCTCCTGGTCCTTTCCTCGTTCATTGCTTGTCACCGGGTTTGTAACTAGATTAAAGCGATGGGTGCCACTAGTGGAGCAGGACTGCGTACCCATCGGGAGCACCTGTGTTCACCACCGGTTTTTAGCTGAGTTCGTGTCGCTCGATTTTTAGTTTTATATGTATGTTTTGTAGATCGTTGTTTGTCCTTTTGTATTTTTTCTTTTGGTCATTGTGTTGTCTGTTCCTCTTCGATATACGGTCTCTGATTACCCCTTTGGTATCTTTAAACACTATTTACCTACGTTTTCTGATTACCCATTTGGTATCTTCAAACGTTTCTTAGACATACGGTCTCTGATTATATCTTTGATATTTTCAAGCTCTTCTTAGACATATGGCCTCTCATTACCTCTTTGGTATCTTCAAACTTTTCTTAGACCTACGGCCTCTCATTACCTCTTTGGTATCTTCAAACTTAGTTTCCTAATACAAAGTCAAATTCACCAATGGTTTTAATGCCATTGAGGAACGGATTTATTTGTTCTTCCGGAGTTCATCTCCGCTATTAGTTCAGTTCCTGTTGTTCATTCTACGGGTTTGTACATAGTGATTTGTCGCCAATTGTTTGTCGTTGTGTCCTTTTTGTTCTAGTCATTGTATTATCAGTTTTTTGTTATTAATAGACTTACGGCTTCTGCGGTATTTCCCTGTGGTATTTCCAAATTTGTTTTACAATGTAAACTACAATTAACCATGGTTTTATAACCTGGTTACTCGCTCGTAGTACTTGAAATCCTCCACTGATTCTAAATGGGTTCGTGTTGTTCAATCTTTAGTTTTCTGCTCAATGTTTTATTGACCATTATTTATCTGGTTGTCTTTTTACTTTTTGCCATTGTTTTGTCTGTTGTTCTTAGACCTACGACTTCTGATTATCTCTTTGATATCTTTAAACTTTGTTTTACAATGTAAAGTAAAAGTAACCAATAGTGTTATTGTCATTTAAGAGCTGATTGTCCTTCCGGAATCCTGAGTTCACACGTACCATTGTTGCGGTTCATCTGGATTAAACGTGAGGTTTATGTAAATCGTATTGTCGTCCATTGTTTGATTTGTGTATTTTGCCAACGCTGTTCATTTTATTGTCTGCCTTTATTTACAGACGTACAGCGTCTGACCATCTTTCAGACCTTTTGTAAACTAGCTATGGTTTCATTGCTTTTTAAAAAAATAATTTCCTAAATCTATTATAAAAATTAATAACTAGTTTTATATTTGTTCAAATTATATTTATTTACAATTTAATTACAATTTGACTTAATTAACAAATAATTGCAAACCAATGTCATCTTTAATTTGAATGTGTACATTTTGTATTAATAATTGCTTAAATTATTTAATTCTTATTAGAGCAGGATTAAATACAATTTTATAGGAATTTATCTATGAGTGAATTCGGCCGACGTACCCACAAACGAAATAAGGTCTGAAGCAATTTAAGCATAATTTGTGAATGAAAGACTGAGTTTATACATCGATAAACTCATGAAAAATCCTCTTCAATACTTATAATTACATTTAAGAACAACAATAACATTATTTGCAAAACTTCACACAATCACAGTATGGCGATGATCAAGAGTCGACCATTTTGATTCCAGTACTATACTTGACAAGCAGGTAAAATAATACTAGTAGTATATCTAACTTTCGGTCGATGGTGTGGGTTGTTTAATTGAGTAACGTTGTAACTTGTCTATGACGTCAATATTACTTAGCATATCCCCTACCATCCAGTCTAATCATCAAATAATGACCATATCATATCCTCTGCTATCCATTCTAATAATCATGTTTTACCATACCATATAGTGTACATGCCAGACAAATTATAAAATGATTACAGAATAATAATTACATGATTAAGCTCCTATATCCTCTACTGCCAACTCTGATAACAAAATATTTACCACACCATATCCTCTCATATCAACTCTGATTTCAAAAGTATTACCATACGATGTCCTGCTATATCAAATCTGGTTACAAACTGATTACCATACCATATTTTGGACTCCACAAAATTTTTAATAAAATGATTACTATGCCATATCCTCTACTCTACAGAATAATAATAAATGATTACCATGCCATATCCTCTACTCTACAAAATAATAATAAAAGGATTACCATGCCATATCCTCTACTCTACAAAATAATAATAAAATGATTACCATGCCATATCCTCTACTCTACAAAATAATAATAAAATGATTACCATGCCANCTCCATGAGTCTCTGAAAACACGCTACCACGTTAGTAAGTCCAAAAGCGAGTCGGTTACATTCGTAGAAACCTAGAGGGCCAAGAGAAAAGCCGGTTTTGTGCTTATCGCTTTCCTTAATGCCACATTGCCAATACGCTGAACGTAAGTCAATTTTGCTGAAATAATTAGCTCCCGAAAGACAATCTATAGTCTCATCAACCCTCGGTAATGGGTATGCGCCCCTTACAGTGATGCGGTTAAGACGACGAAAGTTTATGCACATACGCAACGAATTGTCCTTTTACCGAACGAGAACAACATTACTAGAATATGGACTCATAGATTCACGGATTGCACCGGATTCGAGCATATCACGAAGGTTTTCACGGACCTCATTGAACATTGACGGAGGTATTCGTCGGTATGATTCCTTAAACGGAGTTTCGTCGTTCAATTTTATCTCTTGTTCAACCAAATTAGTAAATCCGAGATCTGTTGGACCCGTGGAAAAAATTGGTTTCCATTTAGCGATAAGTTTTTTAAGTAGAATTCTAATTTCCGATGGTAACCCATCATCCATCTTAATACCTAATGCTTTCATCTCGGAATCGATTATTTCATTTTCGATCTGAACCGCGGAATCGTTTTCTTGAAGAGGGTTAATATGCCTTACAACTTTCACTTCATTCAAACAACACAGTATGGATTTCGGTGTGATTTCAACAACCTTCAAGTCATGTTATAAATCCTAACAGGTATTCGATTTGGTCCTACTTTCTTTAACTCAACAACTCTTGTGCATACTGAAATTTGGTTGGAAAAAGATTATTGTTCAATATTTTCAGTCAATGCGTTCTTACCCTCCCCATTTTGAACATTTACTATGCCAGATGCAGTTTTAATTGTCATAGGCAAAGGTTTCACTGTCCGCTTGTTCGTAGAATGGACACACTTAGTATCTGTACAAAGTGACGACATAGCCACGTTCCAACTAGAAGGAACTTTGTCATGTGAACGTTTAGCATCGTTACACAAGTTCAAAACATTCGTACCAATTACTATCGGTACCTTCTCATTGTAATCTGTTCTAGAAAATACTTATAATGGGACAGGGAAGGCCTTCTCAAAGAATGGAATTTTCAAATCTACCTCTACATAACCCAAGTAAGGTAACTTTGTACCACTAGCTACATTAATGGAAAGCATGACGTTATCTAACTGAAGAATCTCAGGTATAGGATTTAATGCTCTAACCATTTTGTCTGATATAGTGGAAATCATAGAGCCATTATCTAACAATGCTTTGCACATTGTGCCATTAATAAACACTCCTGTCTCATTAGCGTTGCCAACGATTCTTTCATATAAATCGGAATTAGGACTGTTGCCAGTAGCATGAGAGTCTCCTAATTGCCCTTCATAAGAGACTCTTACCTGTTTAAATTTTGACCTTGACCTTGACCATATTGACCCTGATTTCTGTTTTGACCTTGACCCTGACCATATTGACACTCTTTTCTATTATGATCTTTACCATATTGACCTCTATTCTGACCTCTATGACCATTCCAACGTCCGCGTGGGTTACCTCTGTTAAAATCTTGATTATAAGATCCTCTTACAGAACTGCTCTTTAATTCTCTTAATTCAGTTTCCATAGAATCTATGTGCTTATTGAACGTGTCTAATTTTATCAATACTTCAGTAAGTTTCTGGGATTCAACAGAAATATAATTTTTTGTTAACAGTTAACGGCATTATTTGCCGATGAATTGGATAAATATAACTCAATTGCTCGTATTTCTCTTCTCAAAGTGTCAAAATCTTTAACAGTGTCGTATTTATGCCGACATGCATTTCGTAAGAGTGGGTCTTTCAGACCAGACCAGAACTTTGACCTTAACATTACATCTCTAAAGGACGGATTTATATCACCCTTCTCAATCACAGATTGTAAAATGGATTCCAACTTCATTCCATAATCAGCAACTGTTTGGTTTGATTATTGCTTTTCCATATAAAACATCTGTAAAAGTGCCTCACTACTATAAACATTCCCAAAAACTCCCTCTAATTTATCTAAAATTTGCAAAGGGGTAGCATTTTCAGACAATGTCAAAAGTAGGTTCCTAGCTGGTCCCTTTAGAGAGTTACGAATCGACTGAAGGATTACAACATCCGAATAATTACCCTCCCTAATGATACATTTCACTTCAAACCTCCACACTTCGAATGTGGTTTCACCCTTCTTGTCACCTGAAAATGTTGGGATTCTGGGTCTCTGTTCAGTTGACGTCTGAATATTTGACGTGTTCAATGCGCCAAACAAAGTTTTAGCAGTGGCTAAACTACTTTTTCTAGAAGGTGTTGGGGGTGGTATCTTACTAAGATCTAGATCTAATTTTGACGGGGGGTGTGGTCTACTAGGGCACTGGTCAAATTCAACCTTTACCCTTGCTTTAGGAGAACTATGCTTCCGTAGCATTTGATATTCATCATCAGTAACAACCTTATAACTTGTATGTTCTTGCAAAAACTTGACCATTTTGTCAATATTAACTTGTTCAATTATCTCCTCTTGCTGTTTTGATTCTGACTGATCTAATTTTTCAGCCATTATGAAACAAATTCTAAGTACAAAGAACAAAAACACAACTTCAATTCTCAAACTAATTACAACAAGTCAACATGCAATGATAAATGAAATGAAAATGAATGAATGAATGAATGAATGAATGAATGAATGATCTCACCATAAATGAATTCTGTCTTTGTCAGTTATTAGTAACGTGCCATGGAACTGCAGGATTCATGCATGCAAAACCACTGAAAGATATAGAAAAATATTACCAACCGAGAAAAACACAATACAAACTAAGAAAAATATTCAACAATTCAATATTATTTTTTCAAATGAAATATTTTCTTTGTCAAAAGTTACTGTCAATACAAATTATTTTATTAATCATAAAGTTGTTTTTTTTTCAAGTCGACTTCGTCAAGCGGCAGTAATTGTTCGGTCTACATATAGCTACGTAGAGCAGATCCATAAATACAATGACAAATATGCGCAATACACAAAAAAGAAACTTGTTTTGTTGTGTCGGCGATGAAACACATGTGATAATTTTCAATTCATTTTGCAGCGCTGTTTTATTTCAAATACGACTCTATATACTCGCTATCGAACTTCAAATTGCTTCGAAATTCAAGTAATAAAATACACACTATCAAATCATATGCAAATACATAAATAAACTTATACCACAACTAGTTGACCCACTTTGACCTCTTTATGTATTCTGAAGGCCATACACAACTGGTATCGATCCTATGAATGATGATACGCACTAGTACTTTCCATCAAAACTTTATAATATGATGTTTGATGATGATAATTAAAGATGAAATAATTCGTACATGTCGTAGGACCAAACTAATGATGAAATTTTATCGAAATTTCCAATTAGAAGTGAAAATAAGAAACTATGTCGATGAGCCAAACAAATGCTGAACGGACAAGTAAATTTTATAAATTTATGCAGAAAAGGGCATCTTGTTGGAGCCTCCTTTGTCGCCTGGGAATTTGTACATGGCTATATAACTTTTCCTCATATATGGCGATGAATGAAAATATTAAATACTGCCCATCTTTATTCTGCAAATACATAAATAATATAACGATGCCATAACAAATAAAATGATAATTTAATTAGAACCGAAACAGAACCGCCA
>MJUT01036733.1:351744-373661 GCA_002080005.1 Gigantidas platifrons
CGAGTATCTGTCCAACAGAGCAGATGGATGATAAAACTTGTCCCGTATGCAAACTGAGATGTTCGAGAAAAGACGCTATGTTGAGACATAAAAGAAATAGGCATGGAACAACTCATCCGTATCCAGAGCAGTGATGCGTATCCACCACCACCACCACCACCACCGTCGCTGACAGAGAGATATCCACTACCACAACTACCACCACCGCCACTAACAGAGGGATAGCCATCACCACCACCATCACCACCGCCGCTGACAGAGGGATATCCACCACCACCACCGCCGCCGCTGACAGAGGGATATCCACCACCACCACTGCCGCCGCTGACAGAGGGATATCCACCACCACCACCAGCACCGCAATACTCAGAGACTAATAAAGAAGAACCTTATTACATGATACAAACCAACAATCCTTACACATTTTACGTCTCCGATAAATATGATCCAAACCATTTCATGTCGTGGGTTCATCCGTTTACCTGTGTGATTGCCGGATCTATAGGCAGTGTAAAATCCGTCTTTGTCAGGAGATTCGTAGACAATATCAAACACATGATGACTCCCAAGCCAGATCGGATATTGTTGTGTTATGGAGAATACCAGACTTTATACGGAACTGTAGATGGCGTGAACTTTCAACAAGGATTGCCGGATCTGGATAATTTAGATCCAAGAGATAAACATTTAATCAGTTTCGACGATCTCATGGACGGAACGGATCAAAGAGTAGCTTCTCTGTTTACGAAGAAGAGTCACCATAGAAACATCAGCGTCATGTACATCGTTCAGAATCTGTTTCATCGAGGAAAACACCTTAAAACCATAAGTCTCAATGCCCATTACATGGTTCTATTCAAAAACCCGAGAAACGTATCGCATATCATGGCCTTGGCACACCGAATGTATCCCAGGAGAACGCAATTTTTCATGGAAGCCTTTGTCCGAGCTACGTCCAGACCGCACGGCTATATGGTGATCGATATGAAACAAAACATGCCGGATATCCTGAGATTGAGGACCTTCATCTTTCCCGGTGAGGAACAGAAAACGTATGTCGAGTCATTAAAAAGGGTGTTACACCCCGTTTCTTGTCACTCTTGCATCAGATGTTTAGGGAATAACATGGTCTCTCAGCGTTTGAAAAAGCATGCCAATGAGCTAGTATATTTACAAAAAGCAAGACCGTGTATTCGCAATAACCTCATAAGCAAAGCTGATCGCAGCCTAGTCGACTGTCTGTGTGAGTGTGCCAATCATATTTTAAGAGGCAACTAAACTCCAGAAGGAACAACTCAAGAGAAATAAGACCGGATTGAGAGCATTTACGACAATGTCGGTCTCTCTCAAAAAGAAGAAAGCAATCTTAGAGAAAGGTGGATTTTTGGGATCCCTACTAGCACCGATTGCATCTGTAGTAGCATCGTTGCTCTCTACATTATTTCAATGAAGGAACTAACCTTAATAAATAGATACCACTAGACTCAAGAGCACCCAAAACCTCCAGTGGAACAACGCGTGAAAGTCATGGACACCTTGGATAAGAAGATGCAAACCATACTAGAAAGAGAAGACCTTTCGGCAGACGAACGTCTCAAGCTATACAACCAATCGTTCACTCGATATTTGACCGTCTACGACGATTACAGACCACCCAGACCCATGGCAATCTCAACGCCAACGCCTGAATCAGAATATCCTGATCCCATCGAAAGCGAAATCTTGGACAGCGTACCAAAACCAATGAAGGCACAACTCTTGTTGAAAAAAATGAAAACCAATCGAGACATCACCTGGAATGAGAAAGGGGAATTGAAATACAAGGGAGAAAGCGTTCAAGGAAGCAACGTGGTGGATTTAGTCAATGACGTGCTGCGCAAAAGGAAATATTTCAACCCACAATGATGGGAAACATTCGGAGAGGCCTTACGAGAAGCAAATGTTCCACAAGATTTGATTGGTCACGAGGACCGCCGGAGATAAACCACTCAGACCAAAAGAACACCGAGATCTCGTAAACGACAGGAAAGTCCGTCACCCACTAGATATGACACTCCAGAAATTCCGAAAAGTACAAGACGTAAACAGAAATGGCTTAAATATTAACGAAATGGGTCATTGAGTCAGTTGTAAACATGGAGTCGACCTATTACAATGTAGTTGCTCCCGCCAGTTATGGAGGATTGAGTAAATTTAAGCCGAAAGGCCATACGAAGAAAGAAGTCAGAGAATGGTTACAGTATCAGGACACGTACACTTTGCATAAACCAACTAGACGAAGATTTCCCAGACGTTAAGTGGACGTGTATGGAATAGATCACCAATGGCAGGCGGTTTTAGTGGATCTGGCAAAACTAGCATTTTATAACAAAGGATTCAAGTACTTGTTGACATGTATAGACGTGTTATCCCGATATACATGGGTCGTTCCATTGAAAGACAAGACGGGGATGATTTTAAAAGAAGCCTTCCAGGTCATTTTCAAGATGACAAAGGAACTGAATTTACCAACCGAGTATTTCAAAAGTTTCTCAAGGAACACGACGTGCACTTCTTTACCACTTACAACGAGTAGATCAAAGCCAGTATCGTTGAACGTTTTAACAGAACATTGAAAACCAAGATGTGGAAGTATTTCACATACAGAGAAACCCTAACCTACGTAGACGTTCTATCCGAGATGGTCGAATGGTATATTTGTACGGAGCACAGAACCATAGGCATACCACCTGCAGAAGTCATGTGGGCCAACCAAACAACGGTGTCCAAGAGGTTATATGGAAGAAAGGAACCCAAAAAATCGTGCAAATTTTCTCCAGAGATAGAGTGCGACTCAGCAAAGCCAAGCGTACATTCAAGAAAGGATATTTACCCAACTGGAATGAAGAATTGCTTACGGTAGTGAAATGTATCGAAACCAGACCCCCGGTATACGTAGTCAAAGACGACCACGGTAATATTCTTCAAGGAACCTTCTATGCCGAAGAATTACAGAAAGTCATTAAGACAGACGACGTATACAAGATTGAAACCATTTTGAAAAAGAGAATAAAAAGGACGAAGGGTTCAGTATTTAGTCAAGTGGCTGGGATATCCAGAGTCCTTCAACAGCTGGATCTTTAAACAAGACCTACAAAAGCGAGCCGAGTGACACGGAGAGTGTATCGTTTTGGGTGACTTGTGGAAAGAAGACTCCACGTTCGGAGGTCATATTTTTGTCTCAGGTACTCATCCTGTACACCGTTATCGTAGTCAGCATTTACAACTTGACGGTCGAATCGGAGAACAGTACCTTATGGACGGCCTTGTTGAGCAGTTGTCTGGGATACCTGTTACCTAGCCCCGCGATCAAGACGAAGCATGTTTTACCGGACTCTGCCTAGTAACAGTTCCATGAATTACTTTCCGAACAATACGTTGACTCATTACACGACGAAATTGCCGAAAATAACGGATCTGGATGGAGCATGGGAAATCGGATTGGCAGAGATACAGTATCCTCACAGTTGGTATAACGTCAAGAATAACGAAGCCTGCTTGAAGGTTCACTTTTACAAGGAGTCAGAACTACAAAAGCATTTGCTCTTGTTACCGGCTGAGTACTATTCCTCTGCCAAAAGGATCATTAAAGCCATCGATGGGAAAATGCACAGGACGGAACTCAAGAATAAATTCCACATGGTTTTCAACGAAATCAATCATAAAATAGATATGAAAGTGAAAACAGATTGTTAAATCATCATCAGTCCTTTATTACAATCCACGGTAGGATTCAGACAAGCTATATTCCCGCCGGGGGAGTGTTTCAGATTGGGTAGCGGACGTCACGAAAGGATTAAATTCTCTGTACGTGTATTGTTCCTTGGTAGAACCGAGAATGATGGGAGATGCCCAAGTACCATTATTTAGAATCGTACCGGTGGAAGGAAAAGACGGAGAAATAATCACCCGACTGTTTGATCCGATACAGTACTGTCCCCTGTTACAACGACGAATTCAGACCGTGGAAATAGATATAAGGGACGACACGGGATCTATTATGCCATTCGAAAGAGGAAGAGTGGTGGCGACACTTCATTGTAGAAAACGAAAAGAATTCTCTCCAGAATGAAACCAACTCATCGTTACGATACGAAAGCTTACCACGATGTTTACATACACCAAGCCGGAAAAGGATATCCGTATTTGCGGGGAGACGATATCAAAGAGGAAATGGACTTGGCAGTATCTTTGGAGGACTCTTTAAAGCGGCCATGCCTTTGTTGAAAAAAGGAGCAAAGACGCGAGGCTTTAAAAACGAGATTAAATATTGCCGGAGATGTCGTACAAGGAAGAAATATCAAACAGGCAGCACACTCAGGATTGAAATCAACAGGGCAAAACTTATTCCAGAAAGCTATGGACATGGTAGTACCCCTAGGACAACGAGCTATAAAAGGACCTGCCAAGCGAAAAAAGACCAGACGTCGGAAGACCAAGCAACGGAACACATCGAATGACATTTCATTTTCGGATAAGAATGGCACTTGTACACCCCAACTCATGCAAATGCATGAAATCAGAACTGGATTTATTTGAAGTTCCACCTACACAGACCAGTGTGGCTTATGGGTATTGGGAGCAGAAAGGATTGGCATCGGCTCTGACGGATCAAGGACCTTACGAATATGCCGTCAGTGGGGCGGGGGACGAGTACATCGACTTGGCTAATACTTACCTGTTTGTGGAAGCACAGATCGTGGCTGACGACGATACTCCATTGGATGGCGGAGTGGACGTCGGACCTGTCAACTTATGAATGCATTCCCTCTTTAGTGATGTCAGTGTTAGTCTCAACGAAAAACTGGTTTCACCACCCACCAGCTTGTTCCCCTACAGAGCGTACATAGAAACATTACTCAGCTATGGCCCAGTGCCAAAGAGTCTCAATTAACGGGAGTCATGTGGTACAAGGATACACAGGGACATCAAAATAAGAGAACAACTGATAACAAAGGATTCACGTCCCGGAAAGCATTGACGGCCGAAAGCAAGTATGTACAGATGATGGGAAAACTACACTTGGATTTATTTTGTCAAGAGAAATATTTACTGAATCACGTCAAACTGAAAATCAAATTACGACGAAGTCGAGACGTGTTCGCCCTAATGGTCGATGCCGACACCTATGAGATCAAAATCAAGGATCTCGCTTTATTTGTGAGAAATGTACAGTTAAGTTCTGCCGTAAGAATGGGTCACGTCAAAGCTTTGGAAAAGACCAGCTGTAAATACCACATCCGACGTATAGAATGTCAAAGTAGATACGGTTCCCAGTGGCAACATGAATTACATACAGGACAACATGTTTTTGGGCCAATTACCAAAGAGACTGATCATAGGATGTGTGGACAGTGATGCCTTAGATGGGACTATTACGAAAAACCCTTCCGATTTTAAACACTACAAGATCAATTTTGTGGCACTGAACATGGACGGACGACAGAGTCCCGCCACACCGTTACAACCCGACTTTGAAAACGCAGGTTATATTCGCACTTATATGGGACTCTATACCAGTACGGGAAAGATGTATCAAGACGAAGGAAATACCATCTCCAGAGAGGAATACACTAAAGGAAACACCTTATTTGGATTCGATCTAACTCTACATGTCGGAAGTTGGAGTCTTTCAGCTTATAAAACAGGGTAATTTACGTGTGGTGATTCATTTCGCAGAAGCCCTTACAGCTACCACCAACATGATCATGTATGCAGAATTTGACAACGTCATTGACATTGATAGAAACAGACAAGTCTTGTTTGACTACAGTGCTTAGATGAACACCTTAGAGATTGACACTCTAGTGAAAAAACATCCTCGTACCAAACCAGTGTTTAAGGGGGTCTATGCCAGAAACAGATTACCCAGACTATTAAACGTACCTTCGGCCCTTGTGGGAAATACGGATCCAGACCATCGAATGGGACAACACTGGGTCGCTATATACATCGACGCCAATTCAAAGGGAGCGTATTACTACCCTACTGGAAGACCACCCTTTTTAAGGGCTTACGTGAACTTTATGAAGAAACATTGTCATACTTGGACATACAACACCGTTCGAGTACAAGAAGAAGGATTTACCGTGTGCGGACATCATTGCATTTTTTACCTCATTCATCGATGTGCAGGACATACAATGACAGACGTCACCAGGCTCTTAGAAAAACCCGTGGAAGCGACGGACATTGTACAGAAATCAGAAATAAAAAATAAAAAAAAGGTTAATCCAGCCTCCATATAGAGCCAGTCACAAGCCTGGATAAATGCAGAGTGACCTTCTATTAGGTGACTTAGGGGATCAAATGTACTCTTAGAAATACCACACATTGAGAACGCGGACGTGAACTATTACACAACATATCCGAAAACACCCGAAAAAAGGGCGGGAAACCCCAACTTCCGGCTGCGCATGCGCGCACCCTTCCACCCATTCGGGGTCACGTCATTTCCAGTCAAAACATCTCACTAGGGCGGGAAACCCAACTTCCGGTTGCGCATGCGGGCACCCAAGGAAATCCCTTCGGGGTCACGTCACTTCCGGTAGCCCTATTGGTCATGCACAATGCGCACTCGATCACTTCCGTGACTTCCGATGAGGGCCGGTGATGTCACTTCCGGTAGCTCTACCTCTCTCCACCTCCGCAAATGCGACTTGAAAACCTCTTATATACTACTGTTGTAGTATGTTTAAAAGGTAAAAGTATCTTTTGGCTACCCGTCAACTGTAATAAAATATTGGCACTACGCTAATGAGTCTGTCTTCTCAATAAGTTTAAAAACACTCACAATTAAAATCTGGTTCCGTTGTGGTATGCTTAAAAGGTAACAGTATATTTTGGCTAGCCCTCAACTGTAATAAAATATTGACACTATGCTAATGCGTCTGTCTTCTCATTAAATTTAAAAACACTCACAATTAAAATCTGGTTCGGTTGTGGTATGTTTAAAAGGTAAAAGTATCTTTAACCATTTTGTCCGTTATATGGCTATGTTTAAAATCTAAAAGTATCTCGAAACGACCTGACCACTGTTTGGCTATGTCTACATTAACCACAAGTTATATCTTAAACGTTCTCCGGATTGTATGCTGCTAAACTAATCTAAATGATTACTTCTGATCCAAGATTCCTTTATATCTTGTAATATGGAGTTGAACTATCAGACGTCGAGTTGGGAGCTCTACCCGTTGTGCGCTGGCTGAGGTTATTTTCCTTGTTTTCCCAATAGTTGTGCTATCTATAGAATTAGCTGTATTTTCTTCACTTCATTAAGTTTCCAAAAGTCAATATCACACTCTTTTAACTCATTTGCTAGTTCCTGTAAAACTGGATTTCGGACTGTTTCTAAGCAACGGCACCCTAGAGTAAAATGTTCCATAGTTTCCTCCTTATCTTTGCATAGCAAGCAAGTAGCTTCCGTTTCGGTCTTGTACATTCGTATTCTCTTACTCTGTAGTATATACGATCCTGTGAGTAATTTGAGTTTCACTGAAAGTCTGGAAGTGTCTTTACCCGTATGGCAGTTGACCTTCAGCAATTGATGAATGCGAGGATGTGGGTGTAATATTGTCTGAAGGTAAGCAGTAAAACAAAATCCAAAATAAAATAATAAAAAAAATAAAAAAAATAAGGAAAAAAAAACATTTACAAATATCAACACAATATCAAATAAGGTAAATGAACAAAACTAAACACACCAAAAATAATAAATGAAAAATGGAAACAAAATAAACGGCAAAATAAATAATAAACTAAGCAAAAGTTCTCGCTAATCACACACACATGCAAATTAAATAAAGTCTATGAATATAAACTAAACCAAGCAATCTAACATCACAACTGAAAATAAACTTAATGTGATGGAATAAAAATGTATGTTCTATATAGTTATAACACATGCAAAACAAACTGTATCATAGCACATGCAAACATGTTTCGGGTAGATTCGTGGCACTATATTTGTTATTGCACTGACATTCCACAACAGCTCACTTTTATTTAATTTTGAATATTTCAATTTATTGATTTAATCGGAATCAACTCTGTATAATAGATACGATATATTCATTCACTTCACATATATAGTAATCATTTAACACTTTTTTGATTTCAAACTTTACTTCCGGTTTACTAAATACCTGACATCCGGTTAATTAAATGTACACACTATGCTTGCGGTAAACTATAGATTGGTATACCTGACTTCCGGTTACTATACATGGGTATACCTGACTTCCTGTTTACTATAAATGGATGTACGTGACTTCCGGTTATCTACCAAATGGACACCAGACTTCCGGTACGTGTTAATCAACCGTGATAATCATCTGAATAGGGATATCCATACTCCAAAAATTCCACCAATAAACTGCTCAGCTTATACAAAATGGGACTGAACAAAAACCGCTGAATGTTCCTGCTAACAATCAAAATTAATGCTCCATGTCCTGTCCTGACAATACTATGAGCTCCTGGCCACAGCCGAAAAAAATTTCACAAAACACAAACCACTTCTGAACAGTTAAACAACGTGTCACAATGTGCCTTGTCGAGCACACCTTAGGACAACCCGTATCACCAGTGGTCACATGACTTACCTATACAGTCGATAAAGTTATGTCCAGTATTGATTTTCTGACTTGGTCATTTAAATGCATGTACTACTCACCTGTCGATATAAAACGTCAAATAACTATACGAAATTCTTCACATACCTCCCATTTTGAAGACTAAATACCATTTTAGTCTCATACCAATAATTTCGATGCTGAAAACAAGATTTACTAGCACAAATACAGGTATTCCATTTTGAACAAATTATCTGAAGATTTACTCAAGGTATTAAATATATGATAAATACAATTCAAACAAATATATACAACAGTAATATCCTGCTACATTCAGGGGTTTCATTCTACAGATCGTGACAATGTGTCAGCTACGCAATTGGCTGTACCAGCAACATGTGAAATAATAAATTTGTATTCTTGTAACACAAGACTCCAACGTAATAATCTCTGGTTTGTAGCCTTCACTTTTTGCAGCCATTGTAACGGAGCATGATCTGAAAAGATTGTGAATTCCTTACCTTCCAGGTATATTCTAAGTGCTTTTACAGCCCACACTATAGCAAAGCACTCTTTCTCAATAACAGCGTAGTTACATTCCGGACCTGTCAACTTTTTACTAATAAATAAAATTGGGTGCTTACCGTCCTCAAATTCTTCCTCGAGCACTGCTCCAAGACCTACATCTGAAGCATCAGTTTTGAGAAGAAATTGGCGATTTAAATCTGGACTACGTAATACTGGCTTACTACATATCTCACCTTTCAATTTGTCAAACGCTACCTGATTTTCTTCCGACCATCTTACCTTTTGTGGTGCAAATTTCTTAGTCAAGTCTGTCAAGCATACTGAAATATCTGCGAATTGAGGGATAAACTTACGATAAAATCATATCAGCCCAAGGAAGGATCGTTCCTGTTTCTTTGTCTTCGGCATGGGAAATTGCTCAATTGCAGAGACTTTATCCTCGACTGGTCTAATGTTGCCACTACCGGCAACGTGTCCTAGGAATTCCAGCTCCGAAAAACCGAAGGAACACTTACTTGGTTTTGCTGTAAGTGTTGCTGCTCTTAACGATTCAAATACTGACCCTAAATGACATAAATGAAACTTCCACTCTTCACTGAAGATACCAATGTCATCGATAAATGCGTCCGAAAATTCTTCACAACCCATCAGCACTTTGTTGACTAAACGGACGAAAGTAGCCCCGGAATTTACTATGCCGAACGACATAACTCGAAATTGGTATTGGCCGAACGGAGTAACAAAAACACTCTTCATCCGGGCACCTGGGTCTAGGGGAACCTGCCAATATCCTTTAGTTAAGTCAATTTTGCTTATGTACCGAGCACGACTTACCTTATTCAGCACTTCATCAATGCGTGGCATTGGACTTGGGTCAAAAACGGTAATACTGTTAAGGTCACGGTAGTCTACACAAAATCGCAATGTAGAGTCTTTCTTTTTTACCAGCACTACCGTGGAAGCATAGGGACTATCTGAAGCCTCAATTATACCAGCACTTAACATCTTTTCAATTTCTGTCTTTACCTGATCACGTAATTCGTAAGGGATGGGGTAAGGTTTTTTTTGCGCACTGGGTCATCAGTAACTGTCCTCACTGTATGCTGAATTACATCAGTAATTTTAGGAACATCACTAAAAATATCAGTATACTCACTCAAAAGATCCTGAAGTTCGACTGCTTCTTGTTCTGAAAGCTCAGGGGACAACTCTACATCCTTTATAGTCTCCTTACCATCTACAACCGGTATAATTTCCGCATTCAACTCTTCCAACTCACCCTGTTCAGAAGCCAAACTTGCAATAACGTCTAAACATGACAGGATTTCTATTTTATCTTCATCTTCCGCCCTGTCGTGCCACAGTTTTAGCATGTTAACATGAAACACCTTTTCAATACCCCCTCTTACCTTGATTTTATAATCTACAGGGCTAACCTTATCAGTTACTGGGTACGGACCTTTCCAGCAAGCTAACAGTTTTGAACTACTAGTTGGCAGTAAAACTAACACCTGTTGGCCTACCTGTATTGGCCTATCTCTGGCACGCTTGTCATAATAAAACTTCTGTTTCCTTTTCGCCTCCTGCTCATTGAGTTTTGCAATATCTGACATCTGTTTCATCTTTTCTCTAATTTCGAGTAAATAACTTAACACAGAACTCTTACAATCATAGGGCTCTTCCCATTCTTCCTTGAGGATAGCTAAAGGACCTCTTATGTGTCAGCCATAAAGAAGTTCAAAAGGAGCACATCCAGTACTTTCATTCGGGACTTCTCTGTAAGCAAAAAGGACAAAGGGTAAGTACTTATCCCAGTTGGACGGATTTGAATGGGCATAAGCTCTAAGCATCCTTTTAAGTACACCATTAAAGTTCTCAACCAGCCCGTTTGCCATAGGATGGTATGGCGTTGTAGATAACTTACGAATTTTCAGTAGTCTACATCATTCTGATATTAACTCGGACATAAAATTCGAACCTTGGTCAGACAAAATTTCGGTCGGTATACCTACCCTTGAAAATATACCAAGTAATGTATTAGCCACTGTTTCTGCATCTTGTGTCTTCAAAGGCACTGCTTCTGGGTAACGCGTTGCATAATCTATGCACACAAGGATATACCGATTCTTACCTTCACTTAACGGTAAAGGCCCTACAAAATCGATGGCTATACGCTTGAAAGGTTCCTCAATGGGAGGAATACTTATCAACTGAGCACGTGATACTCTACCTTTTGCTGTATTCTTCTGACATTCTGGGCATGACTTACAATATGAGGCAACATCGGTAAAAATACCTGGTCAGAAAAAATGCGGTAATATTCTGTCTCGTGTTTTCTTATTTCCAAGATGACCTGCAAAAATTATATCATGTCCCAATCTCAAAATAGTTTTTCTGTACGGTTTTGGCACAACTATTTGCTTCAACAATTCACTACTCATGGATTTAAAAATTCTGAACAAAACACCAGACTCTAAAATAAAATATGACTGTGATTCCTGTGGCTCACTACATACTAAATCTCGAACTCTTTCTAAACTATCATCAGATTTTTGAGCTTCTATCAACTGCTTTCTATTACATTTCTGAAAAATGCTGTCTGGATTTTCAAAATAATCATTTTCTATTAATCTTGATCTATCTGTCCCTGAAATTTTAACAAACTTTTCATCTTCAGCTTCTTTTCTCTTCTGTAACCTAGTCTGCACAGCACCAAATGGTTATTCTGTTCACTATCATCTGTATCGTCTGAAATTGGTAAATCAAAATTTAATGTTTTCTCTTTAAGATCTGTATGTGTATAGGTTTTAACAAAATTCCCTATAATAAGATCAGCTAGTGGAGAGTTCAATACTAAGGCTATGACTTTTCCTGAAATAAATGGTGTAATTATATGTACCCAGACTTCTTTACACTCTTTACTTGTTCCATCTGCCAGACATATTTCTCTACTGTTACCTGTGTAATTACCTTCTGTTACAAGTTTACCATGAACAATAACAGTGGAGCTCCCTGTATCTCTCAACACAGTTACGTCTCTTCCGTTTACCTTACCGTTGACTATTTCTAAGTCTGAAATGTTCTCCTTATTGCCATCGTCATTGTACTGTACACCTGGCAAACCTATTACCTGACCACAAACTTCGTCATTACTATATTTATTCGACAGTGACTTACCTTTGTCTAAACACAATCCTAACTTACCTTTATTGTTTTCGGTAAACTGTTTCCTCTGAGTGTTTCTCAAGGGACAGTCTGGTGCAATATGACCTTGTCTGTTACATGAAAAACATGTTCGTATTTCTCTTTTCTGTTGACCTTGTTGACCTGAATTACCTTGAATTATTTTCTTTTGGCTTTCACTATGTGCTTTAAACTGCATGTTTCTATTTGGATTTACCATAGTTTTGTGAGCCGTCTGATATGCTTCCGCTAACTTTACAAGTTCAGTGCTACTTTCTGGCTTGTGTTCCTGTATCCACATTCTCAACTCTCTATCTACACTCAACATCAACTGTTCTTTCAGAATTAGGTCATACATTTTGTCAAAATCATTACCGACTGATTCTCGCTCACACCAGCGTCTTAGAAAATTCTCCATTCTGACATAGTACTCTTTAAATGACTCACATTGACCTTGTTTAGAAACTCTGAACTTCTCTCTATAAGTATCTGCTGTCAATTCATATCTAGTAAGTATTGCGGCTTTTATCTGATCATAATCTCTACTCTCAACATCAGATAATCTTGAATACGCCTCAAGAGCCTTACCTGACAACAAAGGTATAAGACGAACAGGCCATTCTAATTTTGGAAACTTATGTAAAACTGCGAGCTTCTCAAATGATCTTAAAAATACATCAGGGTCTTGGCCCTCTTGAAACTTCGGTAATTTTGCCCGTTCGCCAATACAAGATTCTTTCCTGTCCGACATACCTTTAGCTACTTCTATTTCCCTCACTTCAAGTTCCCTTAGTCTTATTTCTTTTTCAATTTCAACCTTACGGAATTCACGTTCCGCTGCACGCTCTGCACGCTCAGAATTCTGCAATTCTCTCCATAATTCAAGACATTTATTTACCGATTCACCTTTTTCCATAAGGTCTTGTAACCATTTTGGCATATCTGCTGTTGCCATTTTAAATTTTCAACAATACAAATGTCAAACCGGTGAATAAAAAAAATATGTACTAATGAAAAACTAAGTTTTTACAGGCTACCTTGTGACAATCCCACCGCTGCCACCATTGCGAGGATGTGGGTGTAATATTGTCTGAAGGTAAGCAGTAAAACAAATCCAAAATAAAATAATAAATTTATTAAAAAAAATAAGGAAAAAAAAAACATTTACAAATATCAACACAATATCAAATAAGGTAAATGAACAAAACTAAACACACCAAAAATAATAAATGAAAAATGGAAACAAAATAAACGGCAAAATAAATAATAAACTAAGCAAAAGTTCTCGCTAATCACACACACATGCACATTAAATAAAGTCTATGAATATAAACTAAACCAAACAATCTAACATCACAACTGAAAATAAACTTAATGTGATGGAATAAAAATGTATGTTCTATATAGTTATAGCACATGCAAAACAAACTGTATCATAGCATTTCGGGTAGATCCGTGGCACTATATTTGTTATTGCACTGACATTCCACAACAGCTCACTTTTGTTTAATTTTGAATATTTCAATTTGTTGATTTAATCGGAATCAACTCTGTATAATAGATACGATATATTCATTCACTTCACATATATAGTAATCATTTAACACTTTTCTGATTTCCAAACTTTTACTTCCGGTTTACTAAATACCTGACATCCGGTTAATTAAATGTACACACTATGCTTGCGGTAAACTATAGATTGGTATACCTGACTTCCGGTTACTATACATGGGTATACCTGACTTCCTGTTTACTATAAATGGATGTACGTGACTTCCGGTTATCTACAAAATGGACACCAGACTTCCGGTGCGTTTTAATCAACCGTGATAATCATCTGAATAGGGATATCCATACTCCCAAAATTCCACCAATAAACTGCTCAGCTTATACAAAATGGGACTGAACAAAAACCCTGAATGTTCCTGCTAACAATCAAAATTAATACTCCATGTCCTGTCCTGACAATACTATGAGCTCCTGGCCACAGCCGAACAAAATTTCACAAAACACAAACCACTTCTGAACAGTTAAACAACGTGTCACAATGTGCCTTGTCGAGCACACCTTAGGACAACCCGTATCACCAGTGGTCACATGACTTACCTATACAGTCGATAAAGTTATGTCCAGTGTTGATTTTCTGACTTGGTCATTTAAATGCATGTACTACTCACCTGTCGATATAAAACGTCAAATAACTATACGAAATTCTTCACAATGAATCTTACCCCTTTCTAGGTTTTCAGACGTTAGGAATGTTAGTCCTTTGTATTACGGGATTAAGCTGGTAATTTTGTCTACCCACATTTTATACACTGCCTCTTTCACAGTACGAGTCCACTGTTTTACTTTCTGGCTCGTCAAGATAAGTTTGTGCTTCTTTTGATTCGTATTTTCTATGGAGGTGCTGGATTCCCACAAACCAGCTTGCACTAGAATCCGGTTTCACTGTTAGTTGTCGCCTGGTTAGGGCTTTTTCGGGGGAATCCTCGGCTTGATGGCACACATTCTTGGATAGTCCAATAGCTCGGATATGCATCTGCGCCTCTATTGGCAATATTCCAGTTAAAACATAAATTGCTATGTCCGCCACACTGTTGGGGAGCGCTAATATTTGCTTGAGTAGCCTCTTTTGAGCAATATCCAACTGTTCAAGTTGAGGTCCTTGTGGTAATGTCAATTCCAGCCCATATAGTAAGACAGGTAGTATGTAGGTCTTCTACAAGTGAAGCATAGTGTCGACATCTAGACCATTATAAACATGAAATCCACTGCTAAATAGACCAAACGCACTTCTCCTGGCTTTCTTTATGTTCTCCTCAACATTTGTTATCGTATATCTCTTTAGCGATGTTGTCCTTATAATCCCGAGATGTACGGCGTTGTCAACGAAAGGCAGATTCTTTTTGGATGACACGTTTAGGGATCGACCATTTAACTTGCAGGGGGAGTTATGTTTTTTCTTGTTCAGAAAATTTTTTTCGGACAACACGAGAGTTAGAATATTTTTTTTTGTCGCCCGAATTTTTTTTCCCACAATTTAACATTAGGTTATATGACAAAAACTCTGAATCAGATTATTTTTTTCCCTCCACCAAAATCAGAATATTTTTTTCAGTAACATTAGGAATCAGAATTGTTTTAAGGAAAACCATAACCCCCAACCCCTTTTCAAGTTAAATGGTCGTTCCATTATAACAACACTTTTAGTAGGTTGCAGTTCGTATCCTTCCATGAATGCGAAGTTGGTAGTCATGTTGACTAGTGTGTGTGCCTCATCTGGTATTTCGTTAATCAGCACATGCGGTATTGCTAACACTGATGTTACCGATTTCTAAGCCCAATACTGATGTTTCCTTGATTGACATTAAACGGTTCAGAGATATTTCCATCCCATTTTACCGAACTTCTGGCGTTTTCATGCAAGCTTTTGATTAGAGTCCAATGCCTATTGTCGATTCCTGCCAGAAAAACTCTCCTGAGCATGTGACTATGGACGGCGGTATCGAATGCCGCTTTTGCATTAAGCAGGATTAGTTGAAAATCGATGTTGTTGTCCTTTGCCTCTCTATAATACTCCTCTACAATAAGTGCTGAATTGAATTGGAGAAGATCTAGTGTTGAAACCCCGTTGGGCCCTTTTTTGAGTCTTAAGTACTAGCTTTTGAGTTCTGTTTTTAATTACGGTCTCAATGATTTTACTTATTACTGGAAGTACCGTTATACCTCTATAATTTGACGCTTGTTGTTTTCTTCCTTTATTTTTGTACACTGGCGATAGTAGGCCCATTTTCAAATTTCAGGTATTTCCACACATTCGAAAATGCTGGTGATAAATAGGATAAGAAGTTCCTCCATTTCACTTCCTGCGAAGATGATATGCTCAATTGTGATACCACGAAGTCAGCTGATTTTCCTTTATTTATGGATTTTATTGCCTTGGTTATTTCATCCGCACTCACTGCCGTAGCATTTCTGTTTCGTGCAAGTTCATCTAGAGTTTCAATATCTTCCTCTACCATGAACGATAGAACATATCATCTATGCAGGATCTGATATGGAGAAACTACTTGTTGCACTCGTAGGATGCATCTTTACACAAGGAGGCATATCGGAATCTCTGAAGATGAGCCTTTTTACACCAGTATTTAAAAATAAGGGAACAAGCAGCAAGCTATCAACTACGGTGACCGCTCGATAGTCCGAATGTCCATTACTCCGAAGGTTCATTAGTCCGAAGGTCCATTAGTCCGAAGGTTCATTAGTCCAAAGGTCCGTTAGTCCGAACGTTTTAAGGTCCGTTAGCTTTGATTTTCGACCAAAGGATAGGTATCGTACAGTGTTGAAGTGATTTAATATTCAGTTCTTTATTAAATTAAGTAAGAGAAGCAAGATATTCATATTCACATCCATTTAAAAATAAAGGAACAAGCAGCAAGCTATGAACTACGATGACCGCTCAATAGTCCGAAGGTTCATTACTCCGAAGGTTCATTAGTCCGAAGGTCCGTTAGTCCGAAGGTTCATTAGTTGGAAGGTCCGTTAGTCCGAACTTTTTAAGGTCCGTTAGTCTTGATTTTCGACCAAAGGATAGGTATCGAACAGTGTTGAATTGATTTAATATTCAGTCCTTTATCAAATTAAGTAAGAGAAGCAAGATATTCATATTCACATCCTGACTAAGCACTGACCTATCCAGGTGGGTTGTAGGCTGTACGTCCGACTTTTGCTAGCAAAACAAAAATGTGTAATCGGCAAATAGAGGTAAAACTTAAAGCATTTTGTTCAAAGCACGCCAACAATTGCACCAAACCCCTGTTTTGTAATTATGATCCAAGCGTGCTAAGTCTAAAAAAAAGAAGAGAAATATATGGAAATCATTCCAATGAAGTAAACCCTCCACTAAAAGTCTGATCTTAACCAAATATGCTTACGCTTAAAACTTAAAAGATATTTAGTCAAATTATTTTTAAGATCCGTTTTTGATCCAATTAACAACTGGGATTTTTTTTTGCTTAACAAACACTTCAGAATAGTCTTAGACTTGTCATTTACTGTTTACAAAATACTGAAAGAGTCCCTTTTGGTACGACACAAAAGAGACGATCTCTGAGAAAGGGATTAGAAAACATAAAAGCACATATGAAATTAAGTTTTTTGAGGGACAAGTACATTCCATTAAAAAGAGAATACATAAAATCATTAAACGGACGTTCTAATGCACAACTGATGGTCGCAAAATTTTAAATTGAAACCATGAAAATACAATGTACCTGAATATACACCAGAAAAAATGTCACACTAAGCAGGAAACTCATTAAGCATTGACCTGGAGCAATACTTAATAGCATATACATGCAACAGTTGAAATTAAGAGAGGATGTGAGGTTAACACGAGGTTTCAGTTACGGGGTATGTTCTGTCTTCAAGAACGTTATTGATGATTCGGCACTGAAACATCTTAAATAAAAATGATAACTGTACACACACATGTACTATCGTTGTTGTGACATCTTGAGGGTTAATAATTCCTTAAATTAGGACATTAACGCCCACTTTATGATAAACAAGATTGCTACACGTAGCTGTATGTCCCCCGCCAAGGCACATTGCCAGAAAATAACTAAGTCCCACAACTCCTAAATATGTCGAATCAATATAATATGCACAACTACAAATCATGTGTAACAATCCTGTAAAGTTACATCAAAATTGATCTAGAGGTTTCAGAGGAGTTACGTTCACAAAATCTCCTCATAGTCCAATATAGTGAAAAATGTACTCCTACAAAATATGTCGAATCAAAATGGCGGTATAGTATGCACGATCATGTGCAACAATCATGCAAAGTTTCATCAAAATCGGTCAAGCGTTTTTAGAGGAGTTGCGTTCACAAAGTTATTCGGACGGAAGGACCGACGGACGAACGCAGACCATTACTATGTCACTTCGTCGCTTTGCGACGGGGGAAAAAAGGGTATACGGGTTGAATATACGTTTATTCTTACCTGGTTTTACCTGGTGTAGAGGTCATAAATTTGGGCTAGTTAGCCCCTGTGACCCTTCTTCATTGGTCATATCCACTTGTCACTTCCGGTTCGTATATTATATCTGGCCTGAATTTGATTTCGAGGTCTTTCCAATGCCAATTTAGCTGGTTTTTGAACCCATTTATTGTAATTGACTCTATTACTTTCTCGGACAAACTATTCCAAGTGTCTACAACTCTTTGCGAGAAACTGTATTTTCTAATATTAGTTCTACAATGCTTCTTGTAGATTTTATGATTGTGGTCTCTGGTGGCGTTTTCCTTTTTCGGAAAGATTTTAATGCTATTAACCTTGTCAATAATTCTAAACGTTTCTACCATGCCAGATCTTAATCGCCTGTATTGTAAAGATGGTAATCCTAGATTTCTTAATCGGTCAATGTAACTGAGATGTTGAATATTTTTGACCAGTTTTGTGGGTCGTCTTTGAACATTTTCAATTTGGATGGCTTCCTTTTTATGCATAACTGACCATATATTGCTTCCGTACTCTAGGTGTGGGCGGACTATACTTTTATATAGTGTGGTAAACATGTTTTTGTCCATGTATGTAAAGCTTCTTTTTATCATTCCTATTCTTTGGTTGGCCTTTTTGTTTGATTGTTGATGTGAATTTGAAATTTTAATTTTTCATCTATAGTGATACCAAGGTCTCTCTCTTCTGTGGATTGGGTGATGATATCCAGGGGCGGATTCACGGGGGGGGGCGCACCCGGCGCCCCCCTAAAATTGGAAAAAATATGATTTTTTTGCGTAAAATCGTAATTTTTCACACGAAATACCCCTGATATCCCCTCCCATTTGATATTTAGCATTATTGGGTGGACCAAAATGTACATGTTTGCATTTGGATTTGTTGAAAATTAATAGCCAACCTTTTGACCTACTGCATTAGCTTATCTATATCCCCTTGTAGTTTTCTTTCATCATTTGTATTATTTACTGTAGCATACAACTTTGTATCGTCTGCAAAGAGCTTAACTACATTTTGTTCCACGTCAGGCAAATCGTTTAAGTATATTGTGAATAGTATTGGTCCAAGAACGCTCTCTTGGGGTATTCCGCTAGTGACATCAGTCCATTCCGAGTGGGATCCATTAAGCACCACTTTTTGCTTACGTTCCCATAAGAAGTTTTTGATCCACTCAAGGAAATTTCCAGATATACCAGAACCCTTCAATTTTGTAATTAGCCGATGGTGGGCCACAGTATCAAATGCCTTTTGGAAATCTAGGTATGTAGCATCTACAGAGTTGTGGTTATCGAGATGTTCTGTCCAATTCTTCGTAACTTCTATAAGCTGAGTTATACATGACCAGAAACGTATGAGTGGCCGACATTAGGACAAACGGACCTTCGGACTAAATGACCTTCAGACTAACGAACCTTCGAACTAACGAACATTCGGATTAATGGACCTTCGGACTAACGCCACGGAACCATCAACTACAGGGAGATAACTGTGTTGCTAGTTATAGGCAAGATCATGGAAACTGTCATCAAATGCCAAGCGAATAATTGTGTACTAAAAACACAAAATAAGAGACAAAGAAGCTTCACAGCAGGGTCATCTCCAATGAACTCAGCCTTACCAATAGAAGAAAATTATAGGGAATCGAAAGACAATAATGCAATCCTGCACCTGGTACTTCTAGACGCGGACGCGGACGCATCCCATCCTTCCAATGGGACCCTTTTTGGGTCACGTGACCCTTCGGTCATGTTACATCCAGTAGCCATGCTACTTCCGAACGTCTTTTACAAATCGCAATGTTTAAAAAATATCAGTTGTTTGAAATACAACATTACTTGTGTGACGTTATAAAAACATTTTACTTTACCGTATTTAAGAAAAAAATGTTTGAAATACAACGTTACTTGTGTAATGTAATAAAAAACATTTCATTTTCCCCTAAAAAAATGAAAAAAAAATAGAAAAAAAGAAAAGGAAAAAGGGAAAAAAAAGAAAAATGAAAAGAAAAAAAGAAAAAAATACGGGAAAAAAAGTACGGGGGAAAAAAGTACGGGGGAAAAAGTAAGGGGACAAAGGTACGGGAAAAAAAGTACGAGGAAAAGTACGGGGAAAATGTACGGAAAAAAGTACAGGGAAACCCCAACTTCCGGTTGGGCATGCGCGCACCCGAGGTAACCCCTTCGGGTCACGGTCACGTCACATCGTGACTTCCGATGAGGGACGGTAACGTCACTTCTGGTTGCCCATGCGCACGCGATCACTTCCGTGACTTCCAATCAGGGCCCGGTCACGTCACTTCCGGTAGATCCACCTCATGGATCCACCTCAAATATGATTTTATAACCTCTTATATACTACCAATGACACTCAGTATGGTGACACATAAATTGGCCTGAAACGAAAAGACAGAATTTGTAACATGCGTTTCAACTGGATATATTCTGACAAAATTGCCCTATTGATTTGATATTTATGGAGTCTATGCATACTTTTAAAATTGTTTCTTGTCAAATATAAAGTTGACAATACAAACGGAAATTTGCATTACATTTTTGATCAGGTCTAACATCGCATCATGATCGCATAGCAAAATTGGACATTCGGGAACCTGATACTATCATTGTTGTTCTTTTTTCCCGCAAAGTACACGTAAAAGGCACTTTCTCTATTTTTGTTGTTCCAATATACTTGTCATAAAATCATATTACTGATGTAAAATTCTGTTGGAAGCAATCTGATTGGTAGAAGACGGTAGTGAGTTACGGACGTCCATAAAAAGTTACGGACGTCTTCTGAAAGTTACGAACAGCCATCACATATAACATTTCAAGCTACGAACGTCTATTGCCAAAGTTACGTGCATCTTCGTGATATTTTTAAAGTAATTTTAAACCATTATTTCGTCATTTGTTCTCATGAACGTATAATATTTGTGTTGTGCTAGATAATATACAGAAAATCGATCATTTTTACCAACCAGAAATGCTATTGATTAATAGTATTTGAGTAAAATTAAAACTTACCGGTGTCACCATCTGCCATGCTGGGCTTTACGTAACTTAAGTTACGAACAGCCGCTTTCCCCCAGTGAATCACCCAGTGAATATGTAAACATTAGTAAAAAAAAATATGATATTCAATATTATTTTATGATAAAAACACTATAACAAATAAACATTGAATAACCTTTTTTTATTTACTTTATTTGAATATATTCTATACTATATTTATTGCTGATTGCATATTGGAAATATGAATACAAAGCTTTTTCTCTAAAACTATCATTTTGCTTAAACCAAAGACAGTGCAGGAATAGCCAGGTGAGTGAAACAGACTCGGGTAAGTATAGTACTAGATAATAACCTTTGTTTGTTTTACTTTGTAGCTAACTTAAACATGTGACGTCTGATTTACAATCGTACAATGAAGTTATTGATAATATCTGCAGTATTGTTTATACTGTTGGATGTGGTCATTGGTCAATCAGCATGGGCAGCGTGGACTGGACAAGGACCAGTAACAAGTAACAAACAATGCCACGATGTAGAATGGCAACGGACTACTCGGG
>MJUT01036948.1:4518-31213 GCA_002080005.1 Gigantidas platifrons
TCCCTGCCAAGTGATCGATTGTAGGGGGACCTTCCGCTCCCTGCCAAGTGATCGATTGTAGGGGGACCTTCCGCTCCCTGTCAAGTTATCGATTGTAGGGGGACCTTCCGCTCCCTGCCAAGTGATCGATTGTGGGGGGACCTTCCGCTCAACGCCAAGTGATCGATTGTAGGGGGACCTTACGCTCCCTGCCAAGTGATCGATTGTAGGGGGACCTTCCACTCCCTGCCAAGTGATCGATTGTAGGGGGACCTTCCGCTCCCTGCCAAGTGATCGATTGTAGGGGGACCTTCCGCTCCCTGCCAAGTGATCGATTGTAGGGGGATCTTCCGCTCAACGCCAAGTGATCGATTGTAGGGGGACCTTCCGCTCCCTGCCAAGTGATCGATTGTAGGGGGATCTTCCGCTCCCTGCCAAGTTTGGTTAATAACATCCGTCAAGCAATTTCAGAGAAGATTGAAATGTGAAAAATTAACAGACGGTTTTCTGTGTGTTCGTTTTGGTTATTATAATTATATTGTGTTGTTTGTAGTTATTGCCTGTTCCCTTGACCAAGTCTTTGTCCCTGGATTGTCACGAATTTTGATCACTGCTCTAACCTTTATTCCATTCACTTCACTTCCAAAATAATGAGGGTCCCGGGTGGCTCAATGAGTTAGGTCGCTGGATCTAACAACTCATACTTGTAAGCCTATCACCAATACGGCGTTGGTTCGCGCCCGGCTTTGTAAATTACAAAGTCTGCACTCGACTCGCAGCCGAAAGTGATAAAGTTTACCAATTTGCTTGCCCATGGTCGGTGGTTCTCTCCGGCTTCCTCCACCACTAAATCTGGTCGCCATGATATAAGTGAAATATTGTTGAAAGTGGCCAAAAATCAAAATCAGCCAAAATAATGATGAAAGATCAGCATGTCGACTTCATTGAACACCTAGCACAGTGACCTCTAGAAAAGTCCCACCGAAAAGTGTTACGGTCAAACATCAGAGACACTTTGCAAAAAGAAACAACCCTATTAGACTGGGAAAGGGGGGGGCTAATTTTTTGAAAGGCTGTCCTGGTGAGTAAATAAATGTCCCATTTGAGACATTTAAGTCAATAATTATAAATATTATTTCGTATATAAATTGTTGCATTTCATTTCTAAAATTAGGATTTAGCAGTATAGTTATGTAGTGCCTTCTGATGGGACAAAACATCCAGTGTTAAGTTTTCTTTCAATGTCTAAACAAAACCAAAAATAAGTCGTATACCTCGAGTCTCCAACCAAAAAAATGCTTAATTGGTAAAAACTCGTTATTTTAGGTTTAAATACAATAACTGAATATTCATATTTAATTAGAATAAAAGAGTGAACATATATGACACGAAAAACTTAACATTATATCCGTAAAATATACAGAAATGGTCCTTTTATGTACCCATTACTAAAAATATCGTGTTTTGCCGGTCGGTTTTATGTCAATAGCTTTTTTTTTAGGGCAAACCTATGTCCTAAAACAAACACGCATTGTCATAACTGATAATCAAGTTGCCGAAACGCCATGGTATTAAAGCACACATTTCAATGGCACACCGACAATAGCAGGGAATGCACTTACCGGTGTTGAAATTTGACGGGATTTTCCGCCATTTTGTTGGTCTCCAACCAAAATAACCCCTTCTCCAACCAAATAGGTTCGACCCCTTGTATATGCAGAGATCAGTCAAATAACGGTCCTCCACTCCAATCTGCCACTCTTCATAACCAAGATTGCTCTATCCTTGATCTTATAGAAAGGGACATTATTAAATACCAAGATTATGGTAATATAATGTTGTGTGGTGACTTTAATGCACAGTTGGCTGTGAAAATGATTTTATCACCAACGATAATAATAACTTTAATCCCTCATTTGATTGTTATGTATCCGACTCAGCTCGCCCTAGAATGAGTCAAGATAAAATAGCAGATACACGAGGCAATCACTTAATTGATATATGTTTGGAAACCAGCTTAGAATTTTAAACGGTAGGCTTGCTGGGGACTCTTGTGAAATTCTCCTGCCATACATACAATGGCTCAAGCACTGTGGACTATGTGATTGTGTCCGAACCATTACTTTTTGAAATACCTCTTTTTAACATTGCCAATTTTATCCCAACACTATCTGATACTCATTGTAAATTATCCTGGGAAATTAAATCCAGGTATAAGAATCTACCATCAGTTAATACATCGACTGATATTCCATTTCCATACATGACAACATTGACTTAACTCAAGATAACATTATTAATGCCTGCAGCAAACTTGAACATATTATAACAGATGCTGCAGATTCATGTTTAAAAAGACCTAAACTAAAAAACAATAAAAGGAAAGGTCTCGCACACAAAAAATTGTATGACTGTGATCTAAAAAAACAAAGAATGGAACTGGATAGAAAAGGAGCCCTATTATCTATTTATCCTTTTGATTATAACATCAAAAACAGTTATTTTAAACCGGGTAAAATTTACAACAAAAATATAAAATATAAAATGAAGAACTTCAAGAAATCCATATTATCTCAGCTTGATAACCTTAACAACAACAACAATCCTAAAGCTTATTGGAAATTTATTGAAAGTTTAAAAGATAAGGATAATGACTCATTACCCCTCAGTAAGGTTGATTTTTTTAACCATTTTAAATCATTAAACGCCCCACAAAAAGAGTTTAAGCAACAGCTTTTAGACCTTGAACAAAAACTTTTACTAAAAGAAAAGGAAAGTTTAAATTTCTATGAATTGGACTTCAACATCTCTGAAGACGAAGTCATATCTGCA
The DNA here is from genome assembly GCA_002080005.1 of Gigantidas platifrons. Taxonomy (NCBI): domain Eukaryota; kingdom Metazoa; phylum Mollusca; class Bivalvia; order Mytilida; family Modiolidae; genus Gigantidas; species Gigantidas platifrons. Next base: position 7,330 of record MJUT01036948.1, read on the forward strand.
ATTAAAAAGCTTAAAAGGAATAAATCCGGTGGATTACAATTAATAACAAATGATATGCTTATGGCAGGTAAATTCCAATTTGCACCTTCATTAACATTCTTATGCAACAAAATGTTAATATCAGGAATATATCCTGACAATTGGTCTCGAGGCTATATCTCCCCAATATTCAAAAGTGGTGACAGATCCAAACCAGACAACTATAGAGGAATAGCAATTACTGGCTGCTTAAAGGAAATTTCTTAACTCTATACTCAATAATAGACTTGAAATTGTTTTAATTAAACATAAATTGATTAATCCATTCCATATAGGATTCACTAAAGATTCCCGAACTTCTGACCATATGTTTGTCCTCAAAACTCTTATAGACAAATACCTCCATAAGAAAGAAAAACTATGTGCATGCTTTGTCGATTTTCGCAAAGCTTTTGATACAGTCGCCCACACAGTAATTTATCTTAAACTCTTGGATATGAATGTTGGTGGTCTTTTTTATAATCTATTCAAAGATATGTATAAGATCTCTACAGTTTGTGTGAAAGTTGGCCAGAATCTCACAGACTCATTTGAATCATCTATTGGTGTTAAACAGGGAGATGTATTAAGCCCAATCTTTTCAAATTTTTTATAAATGATCTTCCAAATTACCTTTTACACTCATTTGACCCAGTTTATATTAACAATAATAGAATTGACTGTCTTTTATATGCAGATGATGTTATTCTTCTATCTAATTTACAAAAAGGGTTACAGTCCAAATTAGACTCTCTTGAACTTTTTTGTAAAGAATGGTGTATGTCAGTCAACATTCCTAAAACGAAAGTTGTAATCTTTAATAAATCTGGAAGATTCATTAAACAAAATGTCCTACTCAATAATAAAATTTTAGACTGTTGTAATAGTTACAAATATCTAGGGATACCATTCTCCTCATCTGGCTCATTCACAGAGTCCAAAACTGAACTTTACAAGAAAGCAGTCAAAGCTTTATTCAAACTGAAAGCAGATGTATTATCATTGTATCCAATGCCCAAAACTAGTCTACATATCTTTGACCACACTGTCAAACCTATTTTATTATACTGTTCAGAAATATGGGGTTGTTATTTACCAAAATCAGCTGACTTTAACTTTATGTTTAACTATTCAAGATTACCATCTGTACTTCCCTGTGATAAATTACATATTCATTTTTGTACATATATATACTGAATGCTAATAAAACAAGCACCAACTTTGCAATATTGAGTGAATTAGGAAGAATACCATTTGCATTAGATTGCTTTACTTCAGTTTTTAAATACTGGAATCGTTTAGATTCTTCTACTAATTTTTTACTTAAGAATGCATACATTGAAAATAAATACCTACACTCACAGGGTTGTGACACTTGGTATTCTGGTCTACAGAGACTTTTTAAAATATTTGATAACAATACAGGAATTTTTAAATATAAGCATAATACATTTAACAGAACAATTAAAGTTTATACAAAAGCGTTTTATAAAAATAAATGGTATGTTAAAAGAAATAAACTTCTAGATGAAAACGGCAAATTGCGTTCACCTATTTAAAACTCAAATGCAATTTTGGATTCGAAAATTATCTTCATATTTTATCAGATTTTAATCAAAGAAAATCTTTCACTAAATTTAGAATCAGTAACCATAAATTAAAGATTGAAACTGGCAGATATTCAAAACCTATAACATCTTTAGAGAATCGCATTTATGAAAAATGCTTTTCAGATGAATCTGAAGAACACCTTCTATTAAAATGTTCCTTTTACATTACTTCCAGGCGCAAGCTTCTTGAAATAATTAAGAATAACATCAATTATTCTAACTTTGAAAAATTATCATTTGGGGATAAATTTATATGGCTTTTAAACTCCGAAAGTAAAGATATTTTAATAAGCATGTGTGATTTCCTGTTAAAAAGTCACTGTTTCGGATAGTTGGTATCTCATATTATAACACTACAGTCATGTCTCTCATTCTTGTATTTACAATTTATTTGATATTTTATGCAATCGCCTAATGTTATTATGTTTATATGCCCCTTCGTGGGCCCTTTAATTTGGACCAATACAAAGTTGAATCTTGAATCTTATAGATTTTATCTCCGGAAAATGTCCGTCAAAAGTATGATTTTAATCTTAACATATCCGGTTCCGGTATTTAGTTGGTTTATGAAACACACAAGGCAAAAATTGTATTTATACCTAGATAACCGTCCATAATGGGCGTACCAAAGTTTTATCGATGGATAAGTGAACGATATCCATGTCTAAGCGAAACAGTGAAGGAACTCCAGGTATCTAAAGCGTTGAGTTATTGTCTAATCGAAAATGATATTTCACAACTGTTACGTGATACAAAATTATAACTTATGTATGGGAAGCGAAAGTATTTGTTTTAATCAAGACTAAATTTATCACAGATTTATTTTCCGTTTTAATATTTTAATTTTGATCACCTGAAAGAAATACTAGTTCATGTCATTCAACATTCAGATAATGACAGCTGTTTTCAACAACAATCAATCAATCAAATTTCAGTTGCCTGAGTTGGTTTATATGAAAAAGTCACAAGAAGGCATAGCTGCGGAACTGTAGTCGTTATGGTCCTTGGCCAGTTTTCTGATATTTGCGGACCATAGGGCTACAGATTTCACCCTATCAAAAACTTTTGAAATTGCGCAATGAAAAAGTTGCACCGCTTTTTTGCAAATTTTTGTCATGAAATCGTGTGCCAGAACAATCAAACATATATATTTCGCTTTGTTAGATATTTATCTACATTCTTCTATACTTATTTACGTATTAATAATTATTTCCAGCTCTTTGTCATAACAAATGTCTCGATTACCACAATGACAAGATGGCGGAACGAAGTAGGCGGGATCAGTTAATATTAGTGTTGTTCAATCGGTAAAAAAAACCAACCGATTATCTATTACAATCGGTTTGCCTCTACCGACCGATCATCGATTATAATCGGTTCATCTAACTTCTCCTCTTCGTCAAGCTTATTCATATACTAACAATATATTTTAAGCTTTAATTCATAATCCATCCTGTGTTGTACCAATTACAACCCTTGCAGACAATGTAGATGCATCTGTGTTCATATTTAAAACTTTGATGCATATTTAATTAATAAATATCAAGTTGATTCCACAAATACATTTTTTATAATACATGTCTACAGTACGGTCAGAGACATGCCGTGATGAATCACTGTGATAGACATAAAATTAATCCTTCAGTGGGAATTTCACCGACATTTTCCCACTGTGATAGACCTTAATTCACTGGCAAAATTAGTGAAAAGGATTAACTTTTATTGCCCCCATCTTCAAAATCTTACCTGTTTCTCCACAGGACATGTGAATGAAGTCGTTAATCTGATTATCTAGAAGTTTTATCTTTCCTACATGTTGTTTTAATGGACATAATATTTATTAATCAGAACAAATTTTATATTCAATCTTGTAAAATAAAAGCAGACAGTTGTAAATAAATAGGCCTATTCCCATTGTTTTTTTGTTTTTTTTTTATAAATATTTTCCATTTCTCCATTCGTAGGATACAATCTTTTTACCTAGCAAAAAAAAAGCTAGATCAGTAGATGTGCAGGTGAGAAAAGTCTGAAAATTTTGATCTGTATTGATTTCCATACTGGAAGTTAAATTGTCACATCTAAATTTAGAATACTGATACATGTATATATTCCCTCTTTTTCATGTGTGGGCCATTTCCATAATTATTAGAAATGAATATCCATATTTGTACAATTATTTGTAACTGTATATAATACTATTTAGATTCGGAACGGATGTAATAAAAATAAGGGCAAACGCTAGTATTTATTTCTTTTGGCTCTCTTTCCTTTGCATTTTTAAAATGCATGAATTGTTTTTTTGAGGGTATGGGCATATGGACTTTTCCTTATGTCATATAAAAAAAAATAAAAAAAATGACTCCTCTACTAGACTAATCCAAATTAGTTTAGTAGAGGTGTACTGGGTATATGGAGAGGCTGGTGGTGCTCTTGTCCTGTTTGTTTGTATTTTATCTCTATATAACTGAATTAAATAAAGAAGAAATAAAATTGTAATTCATTTAATTGAATTAACAAATAGAAAAAGGTATTATCGTTATGATTATTTTTCATATTTTAACTTATTTGAGTCTGGTACACCACATTGCATTTTTTTTTAGAAATGAATTTTGGCATGGTATCTTATTTAGTGTACACACATAGAAAACACCAATTTCTAAACTATCAATGTATTAATCCTAAACTGTCAACTACAAAAAAGCATGCTGCTCAGGTGAACTTTCCCACCATCTAGCTAATGTTACTAAAAATAGAAACATGTCAGACAGCATCAATCAAAAGATGAGTGTGGGTTTGTCTCCTCTTATCTAAATAACAATGTTACAGAAAGTTAAAGTTACATTTCAACATGTTGGTACATGTAGGTCTATCTTTAGAGATCATAATTAAAGTCATAATGAGACCAGAAGTAGACCTGTGGTATGACCAAATAGAATTGTTTTTTATTACCACAAATTCTTTTTTATTTATTTTTATTTCCTTTAAAAAAACATTGTAAATATAATCTTCTAAGGAAACCTGAAAAAAAGAAAATATATATTCAAAATTAACCTTGAATTGGAATTAATATACTAAATATTAGTCACAGCTTTTAATAAAAACGAAAAACATCATGTAATCTACTAACATCTGGTCTTACCTGTAATTAGTGGAGCATGTACCTACCCAAGTTTTATGGCTTCCCCAATAAACATTTGATCACTAGGATCACTGTGATGAAAATTAAAAAGGATTAAAAGTTAATCCTTTTCACTATCACCGACAATATGTCTATCACGGTGATTCATCACAGCATGTCTCTGACCATACTGTAATTCTTTCTTCTTGCCAAATGCTTTGTAAAATCTGTAAACATGTTTTTTCTGTAAAGGCTGAACATTAATATGGATGTATATGTGGAATAGTTCATGTTTGTTTGTTTTGTTTATGATCAGAAATTTTATTTTGGTTAGTTTTGTTTTGATTTTGTTGACTCAAGTTTATGATGTATTTCTAACTGATGAGTCCTAAATACACTACTAGGAGGAAACATTTCCAATAATGAATTTGGTTTCAAAATTATGATTAATATCAATTTTTTGAATAGTAAAACAAGACTGTTATTATTGCACTGAAAATATAATTATAAGTAAAAATATTTTGAAAATTGAATTTTAAACATAATATTATTGGAAATGTCTTAGAGGATATTAATTAATACTCTTATAAAGAATAATTTTAATGATTGTCAACTTGTCATATGAAATAACACATGTTGCATAAGTTTTTGTTCAATTCCTTCAGATGAAACTTATAAGTTAATGTGGGATGGGACTTGTAGAATGAATAGTTAAAAACTATCCCTACCCATTCATGTTGAATGTTTTAAAAACAAAATCTGTTATAATTCAAAGTAAGTCAAATTGACATCGTTCGAAAGGCCAAAAGTTTGGGAAAAAAGAGAGAAATAATGCAAAGAATTTGGCCAGTTCCCCTTATCATAAAGGAACATATTCTTTGCATTGAGAAATAGTTTGACTGAACAACACGTTTTCTTGAATACAAAGTACAAACCCTTATTTGTATACTCTTTTCTACAGAGCCGGCATACGGCCTTTGTCATGTCCAAGTTTTCTCTAGTTCCGGGCCCTTGCCGGTCTTCCTTCTTGAAGAAGCCAAACACTTTCCAAACTTGTGATCTGGCTTTACCGCCAAGGTGGTTGTAAATTGTTTGGCTGTCGTCGTCATTAGTACTGTTATCCCTGTTAGTGTTACATTGTAACCTCTGTGCCATTGTCACCATCATGAATCACAACCACGTTATTGTTGGAATCCATTACAATGTATAACGATAATAAAAGAGCGGACCGGAAACGGATAAGAATACAAATATTCAAGCGACAATCGATTATACAAACTTTCAATCGATTATCGACATCGCTGACCTTAACCAACTGATTTCCGACTTTAACCGATCATCAGAACACCACTAGTTAATATCGAGACATTTGTTATGATAACGAGCTGGAAATGAATATTAATAGGTAAATAAGTATAGAAGAATGTAGATAAATATCTAACAACACGAAATATATATGTTTGATCGTTCTCGCACACGATTTCATGACAAAAATTTGCAAAAAAGCGTCACAACTTTTTCACTGCGCAATTTCGAAAGTTTTTGAAACGGTGAATTCCATAGCCCTATGGTCCGCAAATATCAGAACACTGGCCAGGGACCATAACGGCTACGGTTCTGCAGCTAATGAAGGCAAAAGCAGGGTCCAACCTATAATCTCACAATCTGATAATCTGTCAAATCTTTTAACAAACCTTTGATGATCACAAAATTTTAGAGCCTATCAGGGATCGAATTTAATGGGAAATACTCGCTAAATGCGAGTAACAATTAAATTTAGCGAGATAGAACTCCAAAAAAATTGCAAGTCAGTGATTGGGATTACCACGCGCCCCGCACCATAGTCGCATTACCCGACGAAATGGTGCATTTCCACATAAAAACTCAATGTCATACGTGCGTATATGTTTTCTGTTGAAGTCGGATGTACATATAGCCGAACCGTTGTCAAGACTGCACGAACGTAGTCCCATTGAAAAATTTGTAATCACAATCACTGTTTCTAATTTATAATTTAGTTTTTATTTCAAAATATCTGTGAAAGTTCAACTGCAGGCAAATCACAACATCGATATCTGGTACCTTGTGTACATACATTTTATACCTTTACATATGGAATTCAGGCTTAAATAAATGGTAAACCAGTTTCAAAAACTGATATATCTGATAACCGCAAAGTACAAAAATGAGCAACAACGGACTTATAACACTTTCCCAGCGGGAAGTACCGATCAGCATGTCACTTTCCCATGTTTTTTTACTTTCCCTGGGAAATGGGGAAATGGGAATTTTCATGCATTGCATAGTGTTTATCATGCATATCAGATGGACTTTTTTGTCCAGATCAAGGTTAAGCCAAGAATTTAAAAAAAGTGTTAAGTTCAAGCTTGTATGTGCTTCATCATATTTATTCAAACAGAAGGGTATGAGTTGTCAGATAGTTTATATATCTCCTCCACCCATGTATTAAAGTTTGTTAAATGTTTTTATTCTACATTATTTTTCACACTGGAATTTGGCACATAGTTCTGTCATTATGGCCCATTCATATAAAAAATGTCCCATTGATAAGGAAGGAAAGGGGGCCATAGTCCCATTGAAAATTTTTTAATCCCAATCACTGCGAGTGTGCTAAATTTTCCTACTTTCAGTTTTGTACATGTATAATATCGTAGTTGTCAAAAACATTTAAGTGACTGACTGACTGTGACTGTTATATTTATGTCTAATAGATGCTTTAATGTTTTATCCATGCAGTTAAAGCGTGCCTATGACATTCAACTGCATTACACTCTCATGACCTCCATTAATTATGCATGTGTCAAAGTGAAACCATGCACCATATTACCAATTTATTCAGTGCAAACAACAGAAAAGGTTACACAAATGATAACATTACAGACAATAAAGACTTCAGTAATAACAATAAATGTGTAAGTGTTACGGTGTCTGTGAAAACTGTTAAAAAAATGGGAAAAGGTTTTACAAACGTTTTACAATTTGACACCCGGGTTGACCTTTCTGTAAATACTGATTGGATACATGTGATGTTAAAAATAAACATATAACCAGAGACGATTTGCATAATATGATAAATATAAATGTCTCAATGTCATTAATTTTTGTTGGAAGATTTACTTTTAATTTGAAGTTTTAAGCAGGAAGTACATTGATGATCTAAAAATAAATTATCTTGGGCTCAACTAAAACGTTAGTTTGTGCAGCTGAAGCAACTAAATTTAAAAACCAAATTGTCCTTTAAATAAATAAGGGAACAACAACCATTTCATTTTAATATGGGACAATTTGAAAAAAAAACGGCTCAAAATTTAAAATGAAGTAAAAAATATTAGGATGGAAATATTTTATTTATAATGCTCTTTTGAGAGCAAATTTCTTGCCTAAATTCTAAGATATTCTTGCAAGACTTGCCTAATCAATGTTATAATGTCCAATAATCATTAAAATTTGATTTAAAAATACATGTATTAGCTACAATGTAGTATTAATTTACTTTTAGCTAGTGGAAAAAATTTGTACTGGCTATTTTTTGCTAGTGGGAAAAAAAGTTAAATTCGATCCCTGCCTATGTCTGTGGATGTTTGAATCAATGTAGCCATTGACCAATATATGTATTAATGCTAATGTTAAAAGTCGAAGAGAGGCTATGTAAATTATGTTATACTGATATTGAAGACGAAGAACATTTTTTGATAAATTGTCCTACATATGTACTTTACATAATCCCAGAAAACATTATTTTGATTTAATTAAAAGAAATTGCCATAATTTTGTTTCATTAAATAGTGAACAAAAGTTATCTTGGTTAATGCTAACGGAAGATAAAAATTTAAATTGACTTGTTTCAAAATTGCTACTCCCATTGAATAAAGAAAGAGATGCACTAATGATTAATGGAGTTGCCCTCCCCCTGCTACATAAAACATGTTTCCAGTTTTCTTGTTTATTGTTTTTTTTAGAATGTTATGCTGTGTTTGTTTTATGTGAATGTTTATTCTGTCAATTGTTTTCATATTACAAATGTATGTGTTTTCAAATCAATCCAATTATGTATATTTAAATCATGTAAATCCTCAAGGGATTTACATGATTTAAATAAAAATTTTACTTACTTTTGTGTACTTTTTGGAGTGTACTGTAGTACAATGTAAGGATGCTCTTTCCATCTATTGAAACAGGCACGGCCATGAATGCTCGTGAATCTGAAAATTATCTGTCAATTTCACGCTCATTCAGTGCATCAAAATAAATGTAGTGTCAATATTTTTTGGGCCGAGATATATCGGGGACAACTTTTTTTAGGGTCAAATCTAGTCTCATTCAATCAAACTCTCATGATCTTGCCGCCGCCATATTGTACGCATGTCTCCAAGGATACAGGAAGTAGTTCTTGTGAACGGAAGATTTTTAGGCCATCGGTATATATTTTTTTTCTCGATATTTTTAACATAAGTGCCAGCTTCGCTGGCATAATAAAGATTACAGTACAGTCAGAGACATAGCGTGATAAATCAGTGATAGACGTAATATGTGCCAGCGAAGCAAAATCCACATTATCTAATATTTAAATCATTATGATTATAACACATGCAACAAGAATTCTGAGAGTATTGCACATAGCAAGTAACATTGTCCCCTACCGGCCGCAAAAATCAGAGGACCTAAAATATTAGAAGTATCACCTTGCAGTGACTAGATTTTAAATTAAATCAATATCTCGAAGGATGTAAAAAAAATCTGGACAACTTAAAATAGAGAACAAAACATACAAGTTCAAGGGCCATTACTCAGCCAAAAATCATTCGACCAGAACGAAATTAGAATTTAAATTGGAACTCATCTAGATATAGTATATACATGTACCAAATATCAAATCAATATCTCATAGGACATATAAAAAAAGTCTGGACAACTAAACGTTTGAACAAAAAATACAAGTTCAAGGGCCATAACTCAGCCAAAAATAATTTGACCAGAACGAAATTCAAACTTAAGCTGTAACTCATCTAGATATAGCCACACACCAAGTATCAAGTCAATATCTTATAGGAGGTAAAAAAAAAGTCTGGACAACTAAGCATTTGAACAAAAAATACAAGTTCAAGGGTCATAACTCAGCCAAAAATCATTCGACCAGAACGAAATTCAAACTTAAACTGTAACTCATCTAGATATAGCCACATACCAAATATCAAGTCAATATATCAAAGGAGGTAAAAAAAAAGTCTGGAAAACTTACAATTTGAACAAAAAATACAAGTTCAAGTGTCATAACTCAGCCAAAAATCATTTGACCGGAACGAAATTCGAACTTAAACTGTAACTCATCTAGATATAGTCACATACCAAATATCAAGTCAATATATCAAAGGACGTAAAAAAAAAGTCCGGAAAAATTTTAATGTGACGGACAGACAGACGGATGGACAGACGGACGGAACCTAAAACTATAGTCCCCTTCGGCTTTGCCGGTAGGGGACTAATTATTAAAGTCTTACAATGTCAATCCACATGATTACAACACATACAATTATGATAATAGGTGTTACCTACAAATGTAACTTGGGACGAAGTCCAGTAATTTTTTTTAAAGAATATGAACTCGGATACAGTCGAACTTCGATGACTCGAACTCGAATGGACCGACGAAAATAGTTCGAGTTATCGGCAGTTCGAGGAATCAAAGTTCGGAAAATTTTCCGGTCTGAACTGGAAGTGCACTATATGTTATAATATGTATATGAAATTTCTGTAGTTGTGTAACCGCTAACATGCTTTCATTTGGACTTGTAACTGTCACCTTTAACGTATGTAGATCTTGATTCATGTGTTTTGTTGTTTATTCATTATTTGTACATTGTACCTTTCTTAGTAATAAATACGTTTTGTTTTTGTGTTTATTTTTAACCTGGCAGTTGAAAGCAATCGATGTACAAATGTACACAATGACTGGATTTGACCTTTATAGCAAATTGAATGTTTCGATGTTTTTCATAGCTTTTCGATAGCTTGGTACAATTTTGTAAATTGTTGAAACATTATCACTTAACGAGTTTTCAATTTTAATAAAACTTTTTAAATATGCCAAAAAGATCATCACTAAATTAATTTGTTTACCTTTGTGCGTTAATTAATCTTTTTAAAGATCGCAGACTGTTAATTGATTAACTTCTTTAAAGATTAAGATGACATTTTGATTACAACTCAGTTAAGAGATTTACACCTATCATGACATACATCGTTAATCACCTACCTGTCATCAATCAACACTGATCAATACAGCTTGTGTAAATCACACCTGCTGTTCTCAGGTAAATTTTTGACACGGACACTCATTAAAATTACAGTTTGAGTTTTCGTTGGTAATTTCCTTATTGTTACTGTTTTGGGGACCAAAATATTAGTTCGACATTTCGAGAAATCAAAGTTCGAGAAACCAAAGTTAATTTAATATAGATACATATGTATATAGTAAAAAATGACCGGACTTTTAATGCAGTTCGAGACATCGGCGGTGTTCGAGCTATTGAAGTTCGAGCGACCGAAGTTTGACTGTATATGAAACAGGCACAGCCATGAATGCTCGCGAATCTGAAAATTATCTGCCAATTTCACGCTCATTGCATCAAAATAGTGTCGACATTTTTTGGGCCGAGATATATCGAGGACGACTTTGTTTAGGGCCAAATCTAGTCCACGATTACCAGATTACTGCACATCCTTACGGAGTCGACGTGATCTCGCCACTGCCATATTGTACGCATGCTACCAAGGATACAGGAAGTAGTTCTTGTGAACGAAAGATTTTTAGGCCATCAGTAGATATTTTTTTTCTCTATATTTCTAACAAGTGCCAGCTTCGCTGGCATATCACTGTTCTTAGTGATACTGATATATCTTTTGGTCTGTTTAAAGGGAAACTTTGCAATTTTTTACATGTTAGCTAAATATGTTCCTGGTGATATAAAATACATATTCACAAAGTTTTATCGCCATATTTCCACAAATAAAGAAGCAAATCGCAAATTTGTAATTTTAATTTCTATTTTTTCCATCGGGTCGTAACGTTTTCGCCCAATAATGCATTAAGGGATTGAAATTTAAAGTCTGTGTCGCTGATGTTAAATTTGCTTCATTTAAAGCGCTCAAGGACTGTATTTTAAATGTAATAACCTTTGGAAAATTAAATACTGAATTGAACAGATACAAAAAAAAATGTATGTACCTCTTTGACAAACAACTATTTTAAATGAACAAAATGTTTCATTTCCTTATTATTTACAACGGAAAGAGTGTTTTACAACAGTCACCTATAATCGCTATATATAGGATCCCTTTTACAATTATGTTCATTTTGTTTTACTGCTAATGTGCTGAAAAATGGAATGGATAATTTTGACAATGCGTAACTTGTGTATTGTGTATATATATTCTTAAATTCCTCTTGTACAGAGATACATGTATATATAACAATTTTCAATCATAAACAGGGCATGAAGAATTATTTTTTAAGTCACTTACCCAAGGGAAAGTGAAATAAAAAATTTACTTTCCCGTTGAGGCCCACAAAGCCAGCCAAATTTATCTAGGAGGGTTTGGGGACATGCCCCCACATGAAAATTTTGAAATATGTAATGCAAAATCCTGCATTCTAAAAGCATAAGTTCTGAAAGGGTTTTGTTGTTTGAAAATAAATGGATTTTTCTTACTTTATTTTTTTGGTTTATAATCAATTTGAGATTTGAATCTAAATAAAACTACATTTTTGCTGGTTTGTGATTATTATTTTTGATAGATCTTTTTTTAATGCTTCTGGTTGTTTAAATAAGTCGGGGAATTTCACACAGAGGCTGTGAGAGGGTACAAAACATCTTTTCATTTTCGTACACGGAAATTCGGCCGACTATTTCACTTGAAACGAATGGTTCCTTTTTTCTTTATTAAGATCTATTATATTCACTGAAATTCGTCCTCTCTATAGGCCGTGCCTACTCGTATTATCTAATTTATAATTTAGTTTTTATTTCAAAATATCTGTGAAAGTTCAGCTGCCAACCACAACATCGATATCTTGTACCTTGTGTACATACAATTTTATACCTTTACATACGGAATTCAGGAATAAATAAATCGTAAACCAGTTTCAGAAACTGATATATCTGATAACCGCAAAGTACAACAACGAGCAACAATGGACTTATAACACTTTCCCGGCGGGAAGTACCGATCAGCATGTCACTTTCCCTTGTGTTTTTTTGTTCTCGGGAAACGGGAAATGGGAATCTTCATGCCCTGATAAATTATAGAATATGGAACAGTTCTTTAAAGAGAGAATACAACAACAAAAATTAACTCAATTAATCGTCCTGTGAGAAATATATACGTGCAGTACCATGTAAATATTTGGCACAAATGTTTATAAACGTCTTCGATATCTGGATAATTTGTCGTTAAATTCTGCACACGTGCTAGAAGTATGTACAACAATTCTTCAGTCGACGAAAAATATAAAGTGTCAAGATAAATAAAAGTTTGGATTCCAAATATATCAAGGATTGATGTCCAAAATTTGTCACAAACTTCTTCCTTTGCTGAACAACTTAAAGCAAAATGTTCAATTGTATCCATAAAAGGTGACACGCATTTACTGCAAATCGTCAAGTCATATTGTGGCACACACGTTGCTAATTTGGCTAAAAAGTATACATTTGAAAGTTCAACAGTCGTTCTGGAAGATGGAACATCCACTGAAAATGCCGTTAGTATGGACTTTTTTTAATCGGGTAAAGTCACTGTCCTGTTCCATACGAGATAAACGTTCAGAAGTAGCTAAGCTATTAATAGCTATTAATATTATTTATTAAAGATAAAATATTTTTAAAACATTAGAATAAATATAATGTTGAAATAACAGGAACAATTATAATTGTAATTATATGTTTTAGATGATAAAAAAGTATACACCATCCTTGAAATTATAAGTTTTCATTATGAGAGGCACCAAATTGGCCTAACTAATGTATATATAGCTGTCTCATCATAATTAATATCTATTCACAATTTTAACAATCGATGTTCATAAAAGATATTTTAATTTTAAATCATATGATTTAGGCCGAAACCTGTAGAAATGGATTTTTCTTTTTAACAATAAAAACAAATGATTATGATTTTACTCAATCATTATTTTAACAGTCAATGTTCATAAAATGTTTTTAATTAATTTCATTTAATCAAATAATTATCATTTTACTCGATCAATATTGCGTAATGAATTTAAGTCCACCCAGGAAGTTGCCAGGCAGAATATACAAGTGTCATTATACCCCCACTCGTAGAGAGGGGGCTATATTGCAATCACCTTGTCCGTCCGGCCGGCCATTCACACTTTCGTAACAGATATCTCAGCTTCTACTGGAAGAAATGATTTTATATTTGATATATGGCTTTGGCATGGTGACTTGTACCATGTCTCCCATTTCCATGTTTACCGCACATCTACTTCCTGTTTACAGTGCGACTTAGAATTTTTCATGTTTGCCGTAATGAAAACTTTCGTAACAGCTTCTACTGGAAGAAATGATTTTATATTTGATATATGGAGCTGGCCTGGTGACTTGTACCGTGTCTTTCCTTTCCAGGTTTACCGCACATCTACTTCCTGTTTAACCGTGCGACTTACAAATGAACGAGTGGGGGTATTCTTAGCACGACGTAGCGTGCAACATCTTGTTTCACATCCGGTCGACGGGACTCTGACCGAATACATGTGTCACAATCTTTGGCAATAATCAGAAACACAATACATGTACACATTTTGTGACCCGTTAACGCTACCTGTGACTAGAATATGAGATGCAATACACATTTTAAAGGTTCTAATTATAGGTGATCAAAATACACGACCCTGATCAAGTATACATTAGGAATGGGTGCATTATATATATAATTAATGCACACTGGCGGATCAAGGGGGTGTTCAACAATTTAGTAAAATTCGTGTATAAATTGAGTAAAAATTGGCAAACAAGAGTCTGGGACCCCATTTTCAAAACTGCTGGATCTACGCCTGATGCAGCAATGATTCTGGGGCTATTTAAAAAAGAAATCTTAAGATTAACATTGATTGTAAGTTATATTGAATTGTTCATGATTTAAGAGTGATTTTTATCTTGATTTTTTTTGTGCCTCATCAGAATGATATAGCAACAACCAAAATTATGAAGTAAAGCAGGGTGAACAGGGCAGGGTAGAAAATTCTTCTTGCAAACCCCAAAAAGCAAAATAGACAAAAAAAACATTCGTATGCAATTTTTCCTTATATTAAAAAACAACAACCAAATTTTTATGACTATTCTGAGATTAATTAGAAGGGTCTGCCAGTTTGAAAGACGTGATTAAAATTAAAAAAATTTTTTTTCTTTTTGCAGAGACATATATGTTACGCTTTGTTCAAATCCGAAATAATAATGTGAAAACAGATTAATCTTTTTACTGTTGGCGAATATGAATATTGTATTTCCATAAACAAATTATTATATTACAAATGTACGTAAGAGATGTACCCTGAAGTTTTGTATAATAAAATTTAAAAGTATTTATAATACTGATCGTCTGTAATTGTCAAACGAAAACTATTTCAAATTATATGTTGACATAATCCTCTCCATTTTTTGAGAATGAGGACCCCGGTTTGTCATGCTTGTTTTGAGGCATGGTGGTATTTAGACATCATGTGATAATTGATATCGAGATGCTATCAAAATAGCGACATCCATCTATCTTTGACCGAATTTTA
This sequence comes from Gigantidas platifrons, assembly GCA_002080005.1. Lineage (NCBI taxonomy): Eukaryota > Metazoa > Mollusca > Bivalvia > Mytilida > Modiolidae > Gigantidas > Gigantidas platifrons. The sequence goes on from MJUT01036948.1 coordinate 22,895, forward strand.
AAATTGATTTCATTCCCTTATGGGCTGTTTAAAAAAAAATGACCCCAAAGTGTGACATAGGTGGCCAAAATTAGAGTAATTGGGAATTTATGTCCTATTGAATTAAGGACCCACATAAGTCCAAGTTTACTAATCTACCATCGGTTTGTGAAAGAAATTAAGAAGAAACAAATTTGCAACATTTTATTAATGGCTTTTGATCTATATTTTTGTAACACTAACAATATTTCTCAACAAGATTACAACAGAAGTAATTCTAAAAATTATTGTACATTATTAATTTATTGATACAACGAAGTTCAAAAATTAATTTTCGATAATTTTTAACCAATATTTTTAATTTAGAGATAAAATTTAATGTATTTTCACCATTTTTTTAAGTAATTTTTTGGTTTCTCATTACAAAAGTTTCTGTTTCTCTTAAAAAAAGGTCTACACTGATATGAAAAGTACATTTGAAGACACATACACGATACTAATTCATTCACTGAAAATTTCATAGAAATTGCTTTATTCATTTTTGCATTATTCACAAATGACAAATGAAAAACACATGTATTTTTACCTAATTTTGTTACACTCCTGACATATTTTTGTATATATATATAAACTAAAGTGAATATTTCAACAGAAATAGGTGTTGAAATTGGAGTCCAATGAATAAAACAGGCCATCAGCATATAATTTAACAATTATCTATTAGAGAAATATTAATTTGCTTGATATTAAGACTTAAAGTTGACCGCAAGCAGCTGTATCAAGTAACTTAGGGCAGTATAATACTTGAAAAATACATTCTACCAAATTTATTTACTTCTCGCTTGCTTTCTTATTACATCAGAAAAGTTCACATTTGTTTTATTTATTCACATTGTTTTAATATTTTGTTTGGTGGCAAGTACAAAAATGGGTCAGGAGTGTAGCAAATGTTCAACTCAATGGAGACTTGTAGAGTTTTTGATGCTGAAGAATGAAGGATTCGCCCTAACTTTCCTCTGTCTGTTTTAATTTTGATGATATGACATGAGATTGGTAATTTTAGAGCTATGGTCTATTGACAAGAATGACGGTATTGGCAGCCATATCACAGCAAAAGTTTTGAACTAGATACCATATAAAGGAACATCCACACCAATTTTGGTTCCAATCTTCCCATTGAATTCAGAGGAAATGACTTTAAAAAAAAAATTACTACAACGGACACCAAATGATGGAAATAGCTAAGAAGTAGGATTTGTGTCAGGAGTGTAACATTTTATGTTGATAGTTAAATACATAGCTATTTTCCAATGAATGAAACAATTATTCACAAAACATTTAATATTTTAATTACCAATATTTATATCCTTCATTTCTGCTTTGTGAAAACTAGAATGTCTTGATCATTTTTGAAAAACTCTTTGAAGTGCTCATGATTATATAGATTATTTTTCAATCAGGGCTTAAATAAATTATAACAAGGAGATAGAATGCTACAAATATAATAGAATTGNATTACAATACCTCAGCAAGACACAGATGGTCAGTTTCAGTCAACCATATTTTCTAAATCTGACTAAAAAGTAAGTTCAATAGTGCTTGTATTTAATTGGATAAAAGCGTTACACTCCTGACATAGATGTTTTGGCCACACAAAAGAATTGGCAGTCATCAGATCATTATGCTTGTCACTCATGATCTTTGACAGGACTGTTGACTAAATTAAAACACAAAAAAATATTATAATTAATAAGATTGTGTTAAAATTATGACGTTGTAAATTTAAATGTTACACTCCTGACATATTCCACAGGTGTTCTTCTATTGAATATAGAATATATGTAAAAGCTCACAGAGACATTTTGATGCTTCTGGTTTCAGCTATGATACTTAAAGAGACAATTAACCATTGTCAGTTGTTGAGAAGTATGCTACATACCTAAATAATTTCACTTTTAGACAACACAAACCGTTTTATTGACCTTTATTTTTTTGATACATGGTAATTTTACCTATCTGGACTGGGTTGCACAAACGTCATTTAAATTTAAGTGTCAATTAAATCGGCCTTAAACCTCAATTAAATTTAAGTAACCGTTATTTCCGTTGCACAAACGTTTGTTAACGTTAATTAATACTTAAAGGTTATTTAAAGTTAATTGTGGAATAGGGACACTTTTAAATATTTAATTGCAAATTAATCATGGACGACATACTGCTGTTCGGCAATATATTAGACAATGCAAAGCCGCCTAGGAAATACAGAGAACGATTACTGACCTTTGATGAGCTTACAGACAAAGAACTTCGGTCCCGTTACAGATTCGGGAGGCAGTCCATAGATATAATTACAGATCTAATCCGTGAAGAGTTTCCGGCTGTTGACTGATTTAGTCTGTATATACATGTACATGAGTTTTGACTTTCCCTTTGGAAGATTGTTCGGAGTTCGGTAATTTTGTTATTACCCTTATTTATTATCCATTAGAAAATTTAAACGTCTATATACAGTTTCCCTTATATTTAATATGATAGTTTAAGATATAGCTGAAAATAAACCATTTCACTTACCGTCTAACAACAATGACTCTTAACCACTTTTTATTATAAAAAAAATATTGAAATCATTATAATTTACCCTTGAGTGGCCTCCAATAGAAGTGACGTCATCATGACAAAGTTTTATCGGGGGAAATTTTCAAAGCTTACGAGAATGGATGGGTTTATTGTGTTTAATCATAATGTCACTTTTTATGAGAATGGATTTAATATAGATGTGCTAATGAAATATTCGTTAAAAAGGTAAGTCAATTCATTGTTATTTCATTTAAGAAATAATTTGTACAATCACATAATATTTTATGTTCAACTACCCTGCAGTGTTTTTCTAGACTACATGTAGTATATTTTCATGCCGTGTATGTTGTTTCAACAAATACCCTTTCATTACACTGGTTATAATCCTTGAACTTTGCAAGTGTAAATTAAAATAACACTTGCTAAGTAGATCTATGACATAAAAAATCTGCTTAACAAGGTATATAAAAATATGCATTCGAATATTTAACCTTTTGGGGCCCCAACATTTGTTTGACGAAATATAGGTCAGAGTTAGTCAACATAGTGACATCAGAGTAAACAAAAATCAGCTGTTTTTTTTTAAATATTGGAAATATCTATAATAAGATTGGCACCTTCTGTTAAATTTATTGAGGATTCACATCCCTGGAGACCAACAAAACTTGAACAGTCTTTCATCATGTTGACAATCTTTTCTGTTTCAATGCTCAATTCTTTGGCTGGAGATCCACCGCCAGTTTGAGTAGTATATTTCTTCCTGTCTGCATACTGCTTTTTTGCACTAGTTTGCATATTTTGCCATTTTGTTTTTACTTCTTTATCGGTTCTGTGATGTAAGCCGAGCGAATTGATCTGGACAGCAATGTATTTCCAAATAGAGTTCTTTCTGCTGTTGGTCACCGGACTGGTCAGTTTGCTACGCAGTGTAGACATATTGTCCTGTACCAATTGTCTAAGTAGTGAGATTTCCGAACTATCCCAATTTGAGCTCCTTTTCCTCTTATCAGTATCGTCTGTAAAATTCTCCATTTTATTTTTCGAATAAATTGACAAATCGCAAAAAATGCACGCGCAATGTTGAATTGTGGGATATTAAACACGGTTTAAATATAATTACAAACTTTAATTGACACTTACTTAAAATTAGCCTTAAATATGCTTTGTGCAACCGATTTTAAACAGTTGTTTAACTAATTGATACTTAGTGATTTAAATAACACTTATCTTTTAATTGGTATTTAACTTAAATGACGTTTGTGCAACCCAGTCCTGGTCCTGTCTTCAAAATTACAAAAAAATGCATAAATTATGCATGAAATTTGAGCTAAAATACCAAAGTTTTCCATAAGATATATTTTTCTACTGTACAATTATTTGTTTTCTAATTACACAACATGGCAGTACATGCATCTTTGTAAATGTCACACTAAAAGTGTTACACTCCTGACATTTTTGGATGCTATTATTTAGTGGTAGCAGATAATGCCGTGAAATTTTGCAGCAAGGTTCTATGTACCAAAGTACATATTCTGATACAAAAAGATCCAATTTAAATCATCACATATTAGAATGGTCAATGATAAAAGAAATGGGGGTTATTTTTTTTGAAACAGCCCTTATCCAACATAATAAAATGCTAATATACATATAAACATCCATATTTATACATCAGGAAAAAAATTAAAATTTTTTATTTTTTGGCGAAGTTTCCCTTTAATCTATTCACTTATTTCGATATGCTTTTTGGGTGATTGTAAGTAACACTCGAAATTTAAAAGAAATTTTGACAATATATTTAATAGAAAAAAAGATATATATCCAAATCACCAAGATGGGTGCTATGTCTCTGACTGTACTGTAATCAATGGAGATAGAAATGGAAAAATATCAGGTAGTGGTTGCAGAATGTTTTTTGTTTGGTTTACCATGGACAGAATAAAAACAAGGCCCAAAATGGCACATGGAATGTAACTGTCAACTTGAATGCCATCAGGGTTTTCATGTTTCTACCAAAAGGAAAAATTTATTGTTTTAAATAAAAGTACATTGTGTCCAGTTGTGTAGAGGAAAGCAACAACAACAACAAAAACAAATACTTATTTGTAAGCAGGGTGATACAGGTTCCTAGAAATCTCTAGTTGTCACAGGAACAGTAAATAGAGTTTCCTTACATGACTTACTTCTTTATCACAGTTGTGATAACGAAGTCATGCAAGGAATGTGTTAACACAGCAGGGCATGTTGTACATGTGGATAAAGGCTTTACTTTCTTCTGTGAAAACCTCAACTTCAATAAAATAATAATAATCTTTATTTGCAAAATTACACCCATAGGGGCCAAGCAGGGTTTCCTCTGGGTTGAAATTTTTTTGAGCCAACACTTGAGCCAAGAACTAAATTTTTGAGCCACTTTAAAATATTTTGAGCCATAAATACTTCAAAAATTGTTGGCACTTAAAACGCACATAAATATTAATCATTGATTTATTTTCTTACTGCATTACATGTTAAAACAATATAAGGGTACATGTACTTTTTGAAATACAATAGCACAATAATGTTTCAGTTACTATTACAACCATAAAAGACAAATAGATAAAAAATATGATATAACACTCTGTTGTTTAAGTTACTATCATAACCATAAAAGGCAAGTAAGTAAAAATACAAACTGTAAAAACTGTTCTATTTTTTTAAAACTGAGCAAATTCTCCTCTGTTTTCGTGATGACCACCTCCTAAAAGCTTCTATAACATTAAATGTATTTGCCAATGGCCCCCCCAATGAAATAATCATTAAATTGTATAAATTACAAGTGTTAAGTCTGTTCCTTAATTTTATTTTAATTAAGTTTTATCTACTAAAGCCTCGTTCACATAATTTGGACAGTTTCATTAATTTTCCCGGAGTATTACTTTCAAAAACTAATTTTCTTTTCTGTCCCATTTTTAAAACGTAAAATGGAGTTAAAAATTTCGATGCGTTTAAAACGATAGAGCTGAAATAAATGACAAGTTTCTAAAATTATATGAAAACAATTCACAAACTGACAGAGAGAAGTCATTCACCCGAGACCATTAATTAACACCTTTGTTTGACTTACCTTTTATGTATTTTACAAGTTAATTATCCTATCAACAGATAAACATTACGAACAGCTGATTATCGATTTTCTGTCACTTGATCAGTTCATGGGTAACATTCGAAGCTTTCCAAATAGCGTTATAGGCATTCCGAAGTAACGAACTAGGAAATGACCGCCACAACAGACGATGAACATTCGAAATCTTTTGCGCCACATTTTTGAGCCAAAGTAAATATTTTATCGCCAAAATCATATGCCAGCGGAAACCCTGGGGCCAAGCAAATACAAACTAAACAAAACAATGCAAATCACAAATATACAAATAAAATGACAAAGCCTTGGCCAACGTGGACTTTACCCTCGCAAATCTATACCTTGCTTCAAAAAGTTTCCCACAGGTGACAAAAGTTCAAAATTAGGATTTAAAATTTGTTTAAATTTTTGGAGTGGTTGATCTTGTATAAAATGTGGATTTAATTGATTTATTAATAAAAACAATTGATGTCTTGGCAATTTATTTTTATTACAATTTAACAAGAAGTGATATTCATCATCAATTTCATTAGAGTTACAAAATTTACATAGTCTTTTATCTCTGGGAATATTTTGATATCTTCCGGTTTCTATTTCTAGTTTATGGTCACTAACACAAAATTTAGTAAACAATTGACGAGTTTTAAAATTTGATATCTCTAATAAGTATTGCTCTAGTTTAATTTCCGACTTTACCATATATATGAAGTTTAGAATTTTCAGAAAAGGATGCGAGTTTATTTAATGTCTTCTGATGATAAAAATCATAGACTATTTTCTTAAATTTTTTCTTAATAGAATATTTAATATTATTAAAAGGTTCATGTAAATTTTCAAATTCTTCAATATCAAGACCAAATTCCTCAAATAGACTTGTAGTAAATGTGTACCATGAATAAACCCCCTCTGTATGTAGAGATTTATTAACAGTACAGGCTTCTTGTACAAGATGATTTACAGAATCAGAATTTACTCTACAAAAATATAGCATAGCTTGAGATTTTATAAATGTTGATAATGAAAATCTTCCAAGTTCTGATTTTGCTGTTTTTTTCAAGCCTAAAACTGATTTACAAAATTTATTATGAATTTTCTCATAACTGAACTTTTCTTCTAAGGATAAAATATCACAAATAGATCCATGTTGTTCTGATCTTTTTAAAGATTTATATATGGGGGCATATTCTTCCATGAACCAAATGTCACTATTATATAACATCACAGTGTCAAATAACTTACATGACAAATTAATTGGCAGTGAGTGAAAATTTATAAAACGAGTTTTGAGAGAAAATAAAACTTTGAGTCCCTTTTTTGTTAACTCTTGTATGGCTCTTATAAAGTTACCATTATAGTTAATAATATTACCAAGATAATTATATTCTTTATTCTCATTTAGTTGACAATTTTCATAAAATAAAGGAGGAGTGTGTGTATATATATTTTGAAAGATCATAACTTTTGTCTTAGCAGTATTAATTGCAAGTTGCCAATAATAGCAATATGTTTCAAGTTTATTTAAAGAATTTTGCAAACCTTTGTGTGTACTGGAAAGAATAACAAGGTCATCTGCAAAACTTAAACTAGCTATTGCAGATTTATCAAGTTTTAGGGGATCGCATGTCTCATCAAATATCTGATGTAAATCATTGATAAAACAGTTAAGAATGGTGGGGCTTAAGCCTTGTTTCACACCTCTCTCCAAGTTAAAGAATTCAGATATATTTTTTTTGTATTTTAATTGCTGATCTATTAAGTCTGTACATATCTCTAATAACATTAAGAATCTTCTTTCCTATGCCATTAAGCATTAACTTGTACATTTTGTATATTAAACCATTGTGCCATAGAGTCGAAGGCTTTACACAGATCTACAAAGCAAGCATATATTTTTTCTTTCTTTTTCTTTAAATATTTTAATATAAGGGATTTTAAAATAAATAGACTATCTGTGGTTCTGTGGTTTGCCCTAAAACCAAACTGCTGATTTGCAAATAATGTATCATAGTGATTAATAATTCTGTTATTTAATGCAGAACTAAAAAGTTTTGCAAGACAATTTTGAAGTGAAATACGTATACCTCTATATATTTAGATTTGAGCTATCACCAGACTTGTAGATTACTACTGTAAATGATTTTCTCCATTCATTTGGGTAATTTCCTGTATCTAAAATTAAATTAAATAATTTAGTGATTGATTTACAAGTAACTGTACTACTATATTTTATAATTTCATTTGATATAAGATCTGGTCCTGCGCTTTTCCCCAATTTTAGCTTTTTAGCTCACCTGACCCAAAGGGTCATGTGAGCTATTGCCATCACTTGGCGTCCGTCGTCGTCGTCGTCCGTCGTCCGTTGTCCGTCGTCCGTCGTTAGCTTTTCACATTTCAATCTTCTCCTCAGAAACCACTGAGCCAAATGGAACCAAACTTGGCAGGAATGTGCATCAGGAGGTCCTCTATAAAAATTATGTTTTTTGTTTCGATCAGGAATTCAACATGGCGGCCAGGGCCAATAATGTGTTTTGATTGGCTCAATTTTCAAAGATCTTCTTGTCAGAAACTACACAGCCAATGGAATTGTTTTATGGTGTGAAGGATCCTTGGGTGGTCCTCTACCAAAATTATGTTTTTGGTGC
>MJUT01036948.1:37183-50593 GCA_002080005.1 Gigantidas platifrons
GAGGATAATGTGTCAGAGTAGAGTTACATGTCTACCCACTGACTGTGGTATCAGAATGAGGATAATGTGTCAGAGTAGAGTTACATGTCTACCCACTGACTGTAGTATCAGTGAGTTAGCTCTATACAAATCCATGTTGGTCTAGTACATTATCATCATTTCATTAAATGTAACTTGTTTTTGCATCAACTTAACATGATGTGGTATGATTATTGGTAAAACAAGTCTTGTTGGATGAATAAAGCATCAGTGATCACTATATGGATGAAATTGAAACCAAGTCGAAAATATCTCCCTTAAGGTTTGGTGAGCCATACATTAGGAAATTCCTGTCTGAATTATTTATGAAAAGAGGTTACAATTTAGGTGATGTTTGATATCGAGGATTAAAAAGGATAAAATATTTTTCAAATTAGAAATAAATTCTCATTGAAAAGATATCCATTTTTAGCTATTGCCATCACTTTTCATCCGTTGTCTGTCGTCTGTCCGTCAACATTTCACATTTTAATCTTCTCCTCAGAAACCACTGGGCCAATTGCAACCAAACTTTAGTGGAATGGTCCTTCGATGGCCCCCTTCCAAAATTGTGTCCGGTGATTCTGAATTCCAACCAAGATGGCCGCCAAGCTAAAAATAGAAAAAAAGGGGGGATGAAATTTTAATTGTCCATTGCTGCTTTAGTATCAGTCAGAATGAGCTCAAATTTTAACTACGGCTACATGGCAAGGAGTAGTTTAACATATATTCCGAATTTTTCTGTGAAATTTTTCTTTCAGCCGATTTATACCGATTATGCAAATTAGGCATATTTTGATAAAAGATCACATTTAAATCTTCTCCTCTGAAACCGCTGAACCAAATTAAAGCAAATTTGGCTGGGGTGGTTCCCTTTCAATATTGTGTCCGACAGCCCTTCCCTCCATTCAAGATAGCTGCTGTTACTAAAAATATACATTTCTTCAATTGTCCATTGCTGCTTTAGCATACATGTACATTTTGTAAGTCAAAATGAGCTCAAATTTTAACTGCAGCTACATGGCAATGAGTTGTTTAACATATATGTTGGGTTTTTCTGTGAGATTTTTTCAGCCAGTTTATTCCATATAGGAATATTATGAGATAAAAATCACATCTAAATCTTTTGCTCAGAAATTTGAGTTGAAATGATCTTTGGATGGCCCACTTTTAAAATTATGTGTAACACCCTCATTTTCTATTAACTTTAGATGTCAAATTGAAAACCAGGTGAGTAATTACAGGCTCCTGGGAGCCTCTAGTTTCCGTCAAAAGAACCTTAGGCTCAATAGAGTTCTTTTACAGTTACCTATATTTTCTTTTGGTATCATTTCTCATAGATTAAGTGAGAGAGTAATTATTGTTTATCACCAAATAATTGAATGTTTATAGTGTTAGCTCACAGGTATATATGCCGCTCCACGAGGACATATTATTCTGATTCTGTGCCAACCAGACTGTAATATTGCTACTTAATGCTGCATGCTTAGTGGACAAGCAGCCAATACCAATTCTACAAAAATATATCTTCTTCGGTTTGACCTGACTGGGGCTCAAAACCCACTATCTACTGCTGACTGGGGTTCAAAACCCACTATCTACTGCTGACTGGGGCTCAAAACCCACTATCTACTGCACTCAAGGGGAGCACACTAAACATTAATGCACCATCAATGTCGTTAACACAATAATCAAGCTTCCATAATTTGCACAAATGACATTATTATTACCTTACCATGACATAGCTGAAAAATTGCTGAGTTGGCGTTAAGCCACAACCCCTCGCTCATTATTATTATTACCTCCCTTTTCTGTTTTATTCTATTTTCAGTTTTTATATAGAATTATAAAACCGAAGAAAGTCTTCTTTATGGCCGTTGATGGAGTTGCTCCAAGAGCCAAGATGAACCAACAAAGAGGCAGGAGATTCAGGTATGGTTTACTGTAAATGGGTTAGAGATATGGTGTTTAATGCCACCATCAACAATATTTCAGTTATATTGTGGTGGTCAGTTTTATTGGTGGAGGAAACCAGAGAAAACCATGAACCTGACAAAATTTATCACATAATGTTGTCCACCTCACCCTGAGCAGGAGTCGTACCCACAACATCAGTGATAGGCACCGATTGCATATGTAGTTATTAATCCAATTACCATATGATCACGACCACTACTGCCCCTCCACTGTAAGAGACATTTCATAGATGTTAATGTTGATATATTGAATAAGAATAATAATTTTCTGTACAATTTATCATGTATAATAGCTTCAGTTTACAACAGCTGAAATACAGTTGAAAAAATTAATTAGTGCTGTCCAATACCACAAATTTATTTTAGATCTTGTTTAGTCTTCTGTATTTGCATGCTACAATTACAAATGTTTGTATTAATCCCGTTTTATTTTTAGATCTGCGAGGGAAGCTGAAGAATGCGAAAGAAAGGCACGAGAATCTGGTGAAATCTTACCAACGGAGAAACGTTTTGATTCTAACTGTATTACTCCAGGTAATTGAATTGTTATCCCCTCGCCAACGAAGTTGCGAAGGGATATAGTAACGCTACCGTCTATCCTTCCGTAACATCCTTGTGGACACTCTAGAATCAACATCCTTCAATGGATTTTGACCAAACTTGGTACATAGAAAATCTGGAAACCTATTGATTTTCAAGGTCATAGGTCAAAGATCAAGGTCACCGGGTCAAATTTTTACTGCGTAACATCCTTGTGAACACTCTAGAATCAACATCCTTCAATTGATTTTGACCAAACTTGGTACATGCTTAGTGCAAAGGGATATAGTAATGCTACCGTCCGTCCTTCCGTCCGTCTGTCCGTAACATCCTTGTCATGAGTCAAAGGACAAGGTCATTGTAGGACTTAGACTTTTTGGAGGTGATACGTCCTGGTGACTTTACTTGGTATATGGTTTGTCCTTATTATCCCCTCGCCAACCAAGTTGCAAAGGGATATAGTAACACTACCGTCCGTCCTTCAGCCCGTCCGTCCTTCCGTACCATCATTGTGAAGACTCTAGAATCAACATCCTTCAATGGATTTTGACAAAACCTGGTACATACTTAGTCCTTAAGAGAATCTGGAACCCTATTGATTTTCGAGGTCAAAGGTCAAGGTCACCAGGTCATATATTTAGGCGAGGGGATATGCCACGCTTTGCGTTGCCCTTGTTATACATGTCCTTGTGCTGTATAGTTAATTTTCATAGATTTTTTTCTACATAAGAATTTTCGAAGCAAAAAAACGTGTATGGTCAAACCTGTATTAAGAGATCACCTTTGAGACATAGTAAAAGTGGCCTCATAAGACAGGTAACCTCTTAAAAGAGGTTCAATTCATATGAAATTTTCTATGACAGGACAAGAAAAGGTGACCTTTAAATACAGGTGATTGCTTAATAGAGATTGCCTCAGGTGCAGGTTTGACTACGATGTTCTCATGACAATGTTTTGAATGCAGGAAAGCTTTGTTTTTTTAAAGTCAAAGAAACTGATGATATTACAAATGTACTTTGATATATCAGAGTATTTTGGTTATCTGCAATAAAATAAGCTGAAAAATCTTTACTTCAAGTTATCCACGGGAACAACTTATACAAGGTTGACATATCAAGGTATAACTGAAGATATTTTTGTGAGCATCTTGCTAATTCAAAATTGTTCTTTTGCATCCTAAGTATTTCTTATATTTACAGCATGAGAGTAATATCATTTTCTGATGTTATACTATAGGAAGGAATACTATTTGTCATTTATATCTAACAGGGTAGGTGTGGGCCCATAAAACTAGTTTAGCCCCACCACTTTTTACTGAAGTGCCTGTACCATGCCAGTGAAGTCACCTGTCTTGTATATACATGTTAAGGGTATACATTTTGTCCGTGTTTCTATGATTTTTTCCATTAGAGTTTTGGAACAGTGTGGTATTTTTTAATTTTCATATTCTTAACATCATGTGATACAATATTCGATGAGATTACTAAAACCGACAAAATTTATTTATGTAAAGACTGAAAATTTATAATGAATCCACAGTACACAGTATATTGTACATGTATGGTATGTAAATATAGTCATACCATGTTGTGTCCAGATGTGACCTACGTTTAGTACAATTTAGTGGAGTATTCAAGTTAGCAGGGCAAATTTTGTTGCAATCTGTTCCTATCACTCACTAATGTTGATGCTCAAGGTGAGATGTACTCTATACAACATTATGTAATAAAGTTTGTCAGTGACTTGCGACAGGTCGGTGGTTTTCTCCGGGTACTCTGGTTTCCTTAACCAATAAAACTGACCTCCATGATATAACTGAAATATTGTTAAAAGTGGCGTTAAACACTATAACCCTAATCCAAATACTGTGAAATCACTTTTATTAGTGGGGTACCAATTTTCGTGGTTTTCATGGGTAGTCTGATCCACGAAATTAAGAATCCCAATGAACAATGAAACTTGGGAAGCAGTTTGACATCAATATATAGCCATATGCATGCTGTCCTCGCTAGTTACCTCGACTTACTGGACCAGCTGCGTAGGGGACGGTTGACAATTTTAATGACGAAATAAGTACGAGCATAGCTTTTAATGGGTTATAATCCATATGAACATGTTTGTGAATGATTTAATTTTGAATGCATGTGTAAAAACGACAGAAATATTTATTTGTGAAAAGATTTTAACAACTTCCGGTAAATACACTGAGGGCTATTCCATTTAAATTTCCCACCAGGGGGTGGAACGCCCATGAATTTTAAGGGTACCACCAACAGAATTTTATTTTTTTTACCCCCAACCAAAAATTTAGCATTTTTTTTTACCCCAGTACCAAGGGAAACAAAAAGATAAACATAAAATGTATGAATAAAGATAACAGGAATTTCCAAAAAAATCGAAGACCAGGAATGGTAACTAAAGGGCGTAACTTTGGGCACCATGTCTGTCTGATTACTTTTATATTTAAAATAGTGTTCTGGTAATCCGCTTTTACGAGACTACCTAAAACCTCAGATTCATTCTCAGTATTTCTGGATAGTGTAGTCAAATGTCTGCATATATAATACTCAAATTTACTTGAGCCATATGGAATATTCCCAACTTTCTTGATTTTAGGTAGGATCTTTATTGCAGATCTGTGTATGTCAGGTCCCTATTTTGCGAGTAAATTTTCATTTTATTGAAGCTGTTTGGTTTTTTTCCCCGGTTTTTAGTACTTGTATTTTGTCTAGAACAATCACATGGGCTTGTTACACTACCCACGTTAACCCAGAAATGGTGGTTTACGTGGATATTATACCCGGAAAAATTGTAACAAGCCCCTGTGGTATAAATTAGGAAACAAACATAAAACCACATGCGTCAATTAGTCAAACCATGCACCGTTTTTTCAATTCATTTTATATTATTATTCTACCACTTAGGTGCATATTTGGTCTCTCTGTTATAAAATCACTGTACCTAAAAACATCTGTGTATATTGTTGAAGGCCATTTGCCTTCAACAACCCACACACATGATTCACATCCAGTGTTCTAGCTAAGATTTCATAAGGGCAGGGTGCTACTTCTGAAAAGAGCACTTTTATGTGTAAACATTGGCTGAAAAGGGTCACTTTAATGCGCAGAGCTTCTATAGCTCCAATTGTTATCAAAGCTCACTTTGTGACCACTATTACATCTTTTTCTAAGAGTGTCAGAATCAATTAATTTTCTATTTAATGGGTTAATCTGTGGTTCATTTACTTCATTTTCATTTTTGGTTTCTACAATAAATAAAGATTGTTGTCTAGGAAAAAGGAAACATCAATCCAAAGTAGATCAACATTTGATATAATTGATCTTATGCAAATTACGGATCAATTTATGCCAGTATTGTCTATATTTTATACCAGTATAGCAATATTTTTCATAATAATGTATAGTAATGAATGTCTATTTACGCATGTGTGTTATTACTACAGGTAATGTATAGAACTGGTTGTTGCTAAATATTGTCTTTGTTTCAGTTTAAGTAGACAGGCTTTTATTTCAGATTAAACTTAAGTAGTTTTATTGTGTTTGATAATAAAATATTGTTACAAGTTTGCGGTTACTCGTAATCACGGTTGTTTACTTTTTGAATACTTCGGGAATTTTCACGTGTTTTGTGCAAGCAGACCCATTTGACCACTAGTTGACAGTTATCGTGAATATTTGAGGTTTGTTTATTTAATTATGTGTAATTATTACTTAATTACTAACTGTATAATGCATTTATTCATCTGTAATCCCTCACATTTCAGATAGACACTTTATTGTTTACTACGTCAGCCATTAATATTTTAGTGTATTTGTGTATTGGCAGGAATTCTCGCGAGACATTAGTTTATAGAGCATACATTTGATTGGCTGAGATGAGGAGGTAAGACCAATAAATAGGGGTCTTGATCAGCCTTTGGGAGAATCTTTTCTCATTGCTGTAAAAGAGCAGACATATATTTTACAATCCATAATAGTAAAAATTAATAAATCAGCCTTCTTCAGCCTGAAATTATAAACATGGCTCAGAGAGGAGTAGACAAAATGAAAGCCCAATTGGGAATGGTATTTGTTTAAACTGGCGAAATTGATGCCAATATTTAAATTAGCCATGTGTTTGATTATCTGCTCTTGAGGTCAGCCTTCCTGATTCGCTAATAATCAGCCTTCAACCTAAAAACATAGTTACGCTCTATTTGTCATATATATAGTAAAGCTATTGTAAATTTTGACGGAAAATCATATTTTGGCAAAGTTTAAGAAACTTTGTAGTTAAATTATTTAATAAATATTTTTAAAGGCTGAAGGCTGAAATCAGCCTTCATCTAATTTTGTGAAATCAGCCTTCATCTAATTTTGTGAAATCAGCCTTCATTTAATTTTGTACAAATCAGCCTTCATGTGTTTTAGAGGGATTACAGTGCCTATTTGTTAAACAAATATTATTGTGTAATAATTATAGTATATTACTATTTAAATTATATCTACATAAAGTAGAATTGAACTTATCCTGACTTATATTATTTATCAACCTATAGCCACTTCCAAGGATCCATGCAAATTATTGTTCCTGTTTCAGCCTTCTAATATTTCTAGTAAACTCAGCTTAAGGGGGCTAAATGGCAACATTGGTGTCACAGAAGTGGGATCCTTTTAAAATAAATTTGAAGTTGGTGGTTGAAAAAAAAAAAAAAAATCTTAAAATTTTCATTGGAAAATTGAAAATAAATATGGATGATTCCCATGAAGTAATCATAAATACTACACCCTCTAGAGATATATATATAGAAGGGGACCAAGATAGTACTTTACCATTAAATGATTCTTTTATTGAATTAAATGTGGAAAATAGAAATACAAGGATGTCTGACCCCAAACAGCAGATAAACAGCAGAAATATACAGCTAGATGATATTTTTGATGAAGTATTATGATCTGAAAGGAATTTTTAAAGCTGCTTGGGAAGACATATGTAATGATTTCACACAATGCAGACAAGAGTTTGCATCAAAGTTTGAGCATTTGACCAATAAAGTCAATACAGATATAGTAGATATAAAAGGTCGTATAAATGCAATAGATCAAATAATTGAACGGAATAAGGTTACAATTAAAGAGGCATCTGAGGCCTTAAAAAAATCAAAGGAAGAAGAGGGAGTAGTACCTGATAAACTTTCTCACACACAAGAAATAGATAATAAATTCAAGTCAAATACATTACTTGAACAAACACATTTTAATACAAACATAAAAAGTACTGAACATGTTACAAAAAGTACTGAACATGTTAATCATAATTCTATAGACTTGGATAGACATCTGGTACCAAGAGATCCACCACCAGTGGCTAATTGTAAAAATGATAGAAATATTAGTATGAAGCCTCAATTATATGATGGGGATGATGACTTAAATGAGTATTTGGCTCAATTTGAAATTTTAGCAGAAATTAATAACTGGGACTATATTACAAAGTCCTTGTATTTGGCAGGTAGTTTAAACGGGGGAGCAAGAGCTCTACTTAATGAACTAAACAGAGATCAAAGAAGGGATTATGATAGTTTAGTTTAGGTATTAAACAATAGATATGGTTCAGCAGAAAGGTCTGAATTATATAGAGCAAAACTACAAACTAGAATAAGAGGGAAAGATGAGACTTTGCCTGAATTAGCACAAAGTATTAAAAAACTAACAAGACTGGCATATCCTATTGCTCATTCTACCCTAATTAGTGTTCTTTCATTAGAACATTTCATTGATGGGGATATAAGACTTCGTCTAAGAGAAGTTAATCCTAAAACCATCAATGAAGCTGAAACTTTGGCAGTCAGACTTGAGACTTTGAAACTTGCTGATAGACAAAAAGGGAGAATGATTAGGAAAGTGGGAGAACAAGCCCCTGATCTAAACCCTGTCAAAACAAATAATTCAGTAGACAATATCAAACACCTTAAAGATAATTTTGAGGATTTAAAGAAGGAAATGAGTTCTTTCACTAAGGAAATTAGAGATATGGTACAAAATAGACTGACCAATACATGTTCTGTGGGGGGGTTTAAAAGAAATAACCCTCAAAGTTCAAATAACTATCAACATTATCAAAATCGACAAACCAGAAATAATGGTAAATTCAATAGAAATTGGGGTAATAGTACCAATAATAATTTCAATAGGAATTATGACCAAAATACAATGAACCAGGGAAACCAATGGAGGTTGGGCTCAGGGGCCAGAGCCGGACATCTTCAAGAAGGCCCCAGACAATAAAAATTAATGAAACTTGGGCTAATAATGAGGGACTTTTTGTAAAAGCTAAGCTACATAATAAATGATTGGCATTTTTAATTGATACAGGTGCTAATGTAACAATATTGAGCAAAAAGTTTATAGAAAATGTTCAACCGTCATTATTGACACAGACTAATCCTGTGAATGTTCATCTAGTTACTGCTACAGGTGAAACCTCACCTTCTATTGGACAGATTAATGTCCAAATTTCTTTAGGAAAGAAATTTTATCAGCATAATGTATTTATTGCTGATATAAGTAATGAAGGTATCCTAGGGATGGATTTCTTAGCTGCTAATAACTGTGATGTTCATTTAAGTGAAAACAAGTTATGTTTAAAAGGAGAGTCAATTCCTTTATTTCATTATGCCAGTAATGCAAAATCATGTTGCAGAATTTCAATAAGGGAGACAACTTATGTTCCTCCAAATACTGAAATAATTGCTAAAGGCCAATCCATGGACCTTATTAGTAAAGATCTAGTGGGGTTAGTTGAACACACAGATAAATTTGTAAATAAAAATGGATTACTTTTAGCAAGAGCTATAATAAATCTGAATAAAGAAGAAATACCTCTTAGGATTGTTAATGTAAATGACACTTCTTGTACTATATATAAAGGTACTATAGTAGCTACTTGTGAATTGATAAAAGAAACAGACATTCAGGAAAATAAAGGTGTAAATATGTCTAATGTGCAACATGATATCAAAAGGGTGGCAACATTACCCTCACATATTGAGAATGTCTATGAAAGGGGCATAACTTGCTTAGATGAAAACCTACAAAAATCTTATAAAGATCTTTTGGTAGAGTTCCAAATGATTTTCTCAAAATCAGAAGATGATATTTGCTTGACCAATTTAGTGGAACATACCATAAATACGGGGGATCACCGTCCTGTCCGTCGAAGACCTAGACGAATCCCTCTAGCTAAAATAAAAGAGGCAGAAGAAGCAATTCAGAATATGGTCAAACAAGAAGTAATTGAACAATCTATGAGTCCTTGGAATTCTAATCCTGTATTGGTTAGAAAAAGTGATGGTGGTTTAAGGTTTTGCATAGATTTTAGGGCTGTGAATGATATAACAGTCAAAGATTCACATCCACTCCCAAGAATCGATGATACGATAGATGCACTATCTGGTGCAAAATATTTTTCAACAGCTGATTTAAAGTCAGGATATTATCAAATTCCTGTGGCTGAGAAAGATAGACATAAAACTGCTTTTTCCTTCCCAGGAGGAGGACTTTGGCAATTTAAGCGAATGCCTATGGGATTAAGCAATAGTGCCCCAGTATTTGAGAGATTAATGGAAAGGGTGCTCTCTGGACTAACATGGAAAACTTGCTTAGTTTATCTTGATGATATCATTATATTTTCAAGAACTTTTGAGAGTCACTTAGCTAATTTAAGAGAGGTGTTTGAGAGATTGAAAGAAGCTCATCTAAAACTCAGCCCTAAGAAATGTCATTTTTTTAAAACAGAAGTGAAATTCTTAGGTCATATAGTGAGTGATAAGGGGGTATCAACTGACCCTAGCAAAATAAAGGCAGTAAAAGACTGGCCTATTCCAAGAAATGTAAAAGAGGTTCGAAGTTTTCTTGGTTTAACATCTTACTATAGAAAATTTATTTACAAATATGCAAATAAAGCTAAAGCTTTACATAAAATTACTAAGAAAAATCAGAAATTTACCTGGACAGAGGATTGTCAAAAGTCATTTGATGCATTAAAACAAGCTTTGATAAGTGCCCCTATTCTAGCATATCCGACTAGGGAAGATTTCTTTATTTTGGATACAGATGCTAGTAATGTGGGAATGGGGTCTGTATTGTCCCAAGTTCAAGATGGGAAAGAAAAAGTTATTAGCTATTACAGCAAATCGTTTAACAAAGCAGAGAGGAAATATTGTGTTACAAGAAGGGAACTTCTTGCAGTAGTGGCATCTATAAAAAAACTTTCATCATTATTTATATGGAAGAAAATTTAAAGTTAGAAGTGATCATGGAGCCCTGACCTGGCTTTTCAATTTTAAGAACCCAGAGGGACAATTAGCCCGCTGGTTTGAAGTCTTAGCTTCCTATGATTTTAAGATAGAACATAGGGCTGTGCGATCTCATAATAATGCAGATGCTTTAAGCAGGCGCCCATGTCAAGAAACTTGTTGTCCCTATTGCTTAAGAGCAGAGAGAAACTATGATAATCAATTATCTGAAACCAAGGAATCAGCTGAAAACATAAGGATTGGTACAAACAAATCCCCAGAGGAGAATTGTTTAAATTGTTTAAATAAGTCAGTTGATGATTGCAATAATCTAGAAATAAATACAGTTCAAGTATGTTTTGGTCAAAATGATATTGATCCAAATAATGAGAACAACTCAAAATGCACACCATGTATGATATGTGATTCTTGCCAATTGGTTCAAGAAGTTCAACATGAAAGAAGTATTAAAGGGAGTTCTCAAAATGGTGAAAATATCAGAAAAAGTTTAAAACAAAACATAGTTATAGGAAAATCTTACTCAGGGAAACATGATATTCCTGGTAATCTAGAAAATGAGGGCAAAAGTGTCGTACTTCCTAAATTACTAGAACATGTAAGAGTAAACACCCGAGCAAAGAGCTATGAGGGGAGGGAAATTGCTGAAAAACAATCAACAAAGAGTAATGATGAAATAATGAAGGATAAAGAAAATATAAAGACCTTACAGCAAAATGATGAAATATTAAGTCAGATATTTCTTTGGAAAAGTAATAATAGAAAGCCAACTTGGTCAGATATTTCTCATACGAGTCCTGAGATAAAATTTTATTGGTCCAGATTAGATTCCTTCATTATCAATGATGAAATATTGTATAGAAAATGGGAAAGTAATAATGGTAAAAATTATGATTTACATCTAGTAATTCCCAAAAGCTTGAAAAGTTTTGTGTTAAACCAAGTTCATAATACACTGACAGGAGGTCATTTGGGTGTCAGAAAAACTTTATACAAGATCAAAAAGAGATACTTCTGGTATCAAATTAGAAATGATGTAAAGAATTGGTGTTCAAAATGTGATACTTGTGCTATGAAAAAGGCACCACATAGAAGACCAAAAGCCCCTATGTGTAAATACCTAGTGGGTGCTCCTTGGGAGAGAATGGCAATTGATATATTGGGACCTCTTCCTCGGACAGATAATGGTAATAAATACATAATGGTGGTTGGGGACTATTTCACAAAGTGGATGGAAGCAATTCCAATACCTGATGCTGAAGCTAAAACTGTAGCTGGAAAATTTGGTGAAAGAATAGTTTCTATTTTTGGTGTTCCTTTACAGATTCATTCTGACCAAGGGTCAAATTTTGAATCAAAGGTATTTAAAGAAATGTGTATAATCTTGGGTATACACAAAACAAGAACAACTCCTTCACGGCCACAATCTGATGGCATGATTGAAAAGTTTAATTCCACATTAGAAACTATGTTATCAGCTTTTGTCAGAGAAAATCAAAGAGATTGGGACGAATATGTCCATTTATTGATGTTGGCCTATAGGTCATCAGAACATGAAAGCATTGGGACTTCATCTAATTTTATGATGTTTGGAAGAGAATTAAATTTGCCTGTAGATTTGTTATTGGGTAGATTATCTGGGAATGATTCCAATTCGGGAATGATATCTGATTATGCAACTAATCTATCTGATAAATTAGAGAGATGCCAATGTGAAGTTGTGCATTCAACATTTTTATCCCCAGGGATCAGCCCCACCCCGCTGGGGAATCTGTATAAAAAAATTATGACCGAGATCCCCACCCTAAACCATATATATTTATGATCAGGGTGACTAGGAAAATTAAATCCATTATAGCTCAGGCCCCAGGGTCATACCCTACCCCCTACCTGAAGTGAACTTTTTAATGGTTGAGATCCCCACCCCTAAACCATATATATTTATGATCAGGGTGACTAGACAAATTAAATGCCCCAAGATTTTGACTTGCAACTCGGCTGTTGCATCTCTGATGCTCCTCTCTATTTTTAGCTCACCTGACCCAAAGGGTCAGGTGATCTTTTGTCATCACTTTGCGTCCGTTGTCGTCGTCCGCGTCTGTAAACTTTTCATACTTTCTTCTTCTTCTTTGAAACCACTGAACTGATTTGGACCAAATTTGGCAGAAATGTTCATTGGGAGGTCCTCTACTAAATTTGTTATTTTGGTGCAGATCGAAAATCCAACATGGCCACCAGGGCCAATAATGTGTTCTGATTGGTTGAAACTTTGAAAATCTTCTTGTCAGAAACTACTCAGCCGATGGAATTGTAACATTACAGAAATGATGACTGGATGGTCCTCTACTAAATTTGTTATTTTGTGCCGATCGCATATCCAAGATGGCTGCCATGACTCGACTTAGTTCAACATTGGACCCTATGGGAATTTCACATTTTCATCTTTTTTTCTGAAACCACGCAACAGATTTGAACCAATCTTGGCAGAAATGTTCATTAGATGGTCATATACAAGATTTTTGTTTTTGGCGCTGATCGGAAATCCAACATGGCTGCCAGGGC
>MJUT01036948.1:81100-91481 GCA_002080005.1 Gigantidas platifrons
CATGGTACAGATACCCCTAACACACATATATATGACCACTCATTGTCCTGCTATGGTACAGATACCCCTAACACACATAGATATGACCACTCATTGTCCTGGCATGGTACAGATACCCCTAACACACATATATATAACCACTCATTGTCCTGCCATGGTACAGATACCCCTAACACACATAGATATGATCACTCATTGTCCTGCCATGGTACAGATACCCCTAACACACATATATATGACCACTCTTTGTCCTGCCATGGTACAGATTGTCCTGGCATGGTACAGATACCCCTAACACACATAGATATGACCACTTATTGTCCTGGCATGGTACAGGCATTTCTCGTAAGTACTAATGTGCCTTTGTGTAATTAAGGACAATATTGATGGAATATTTATATTTTTCAGAGCCGTCACACCTGAGGAGACGACCTTTCACCTTCTACATCTCTCTTTATTCAGGGAATATTTAGATTTTGAATTCTCATCATTAAAGGTTTGTAAATGTTTTGTTTTTTACAATGTTCTTCAATGAAATAAATAATTTGAAGTACAGTCAAACCTGTCTATAGCGACCATTGAAGGGAGTTCTGAAAAAAGGTCGCATAAGACAGGGAGTCGTTGAATAGAGGTTATGATATTTGCTCTCAAAATCTCGAGAGGAAAACCCTAGTTCGGGTATAAAATCCGCATCAACTTTTAAAAAAACCTGTTCGTGTGGAGGACAAAATGCATGAATAGAGCTTAAATTCTGGCAAGAAAAAGGTATAAAAATGAAATAAAAAATATGTTCAATTAATATCGTTAAATAGTTCCGTCCTTTGTGGGTGAAATTAAAAAAAAAAGAATAATTATATTAAATGATCGAGTTTTTTACTTTCTTTCAACAGCTATTGTTATCGTAATTGTCATCGTGATTAGAATTAATCATTATGATTAGAAGAATGAAATTTCCTGACAAAACGTTAAAATTGAACTTCAATCACTCGCCGAAAGCTATAAATAGCCTAATCACACAATCAGCATGTGTTTACCTTGATCTGTTACCGCACGTTAAGCGAATGTTGACAGAAATATATGCTGGGAATCAGTACTTCATAATTCAATAATTTTCAAAATCACGATTATTTATTTATAAAACTGAAAGATTAAAATGGTATTTTCTATAGTAAAGCAATTTTAAATAGTTAATATAAATAAGAAATAAACTCAAATAAACCAAAACAACAATAATAAATCATCACGTGAACAACTTACCTGTAAAAAAAATGATGGTCTTACACAATAACGCTAATAGTGACTTCATTTAATATGAAAAATCTATTATTATGAACTAGTAACAGGTATGGACTTTGGGAGTGAGATGTTGTCAGTAGATCATGCAGATCTCAGCAATTATGAAAGTCGGTGAACAAAGGATTTACCTTTCAAACAGCAGAAAAAAGACGGTCGTTAATCGCGTAAAGCAGAGGGTCGTTGAATACGGTTAAAGTGTATAGTAAAATTCGTTTGGACGAATGAAAAAGGTCGGATAAGACAGGAAGTCGCTGAATACAGGGGGTCGTTAAGACAGGTTTTACTGTACAGTGAGACCTTTCTAAACCGAACCCTGAGTAAACCTAAAACCTGCCTAAACCAGACAGACTTTACAGTCCCATCTACTAAATGTCTATGAAATTTGAACCTGTGTAAACCATACACCTGTCTAAACTGAACAAATTCTTCAGTCCCAAAAGGGGTTCGGCTTAAAGATATTAGAACTAGGTGTAATGTACCATTATCCACCATATATTATAAAGTTTAGAACTATATACATGATATTTAAGATTTTTTTTCGGTCTTCAATATTGTGTAATGAAATTTGATTCCCAATGATACACATTTGTTCGAATAACACATTTGTTTCTAGATAACCATAGCCATAATTGCAAAAATTTAGAGTGAGTGTGTGATTGTTGTTTAACTCTAACTCAGCAATTTTTCAGCTACCGTATAGCAGGTTATTTTCGTGGGGTGCTAATTTTCGCGTATTTTAGCAGTCCTTCCAAAAACGCCAAAATAAATTCCGCTAAATTAACATTTTGAAGTGAAGTACTTTCAGCTAAATTCAGATTTTTTTTATATATCCGTATACCGTTTTTAGGTACGTATAGAACGCGGTCTTAAGCTTTAAAAGGATAATTTGTAGGTGGGGGGCGTTTTATGCATAGGAGCAAGTATCAGACACTTTTTTTCAGGTCACGCAGAGACTTGCCGGTAGCATAGCTTCGAGTTCACGGACGGCAATATTCCCAATGATCGGTGAATTATTGTTCAAATAACATGAATTGTGTTCATTATATATGTGTTATTTAAAATAAAATTGCATAAAAATTATATTTATTGCTTTTTCATTGCCTTTTTGAAAGGTATGTAAATATTCTCGATGTTTGTCAATAATCATACATGTACATTGGTGTCGTTGTTCGGAACTAATTGTCCATACGAATGCAGGAATAACTGTCAAATGTTTGCTATCAGAGGTGTGATATTTTACTTTTTTTCAATCTATTTTTTCCTGGGGTGAAATTACCTGTGTTTGGGTATTGAACCTTTGTTTGAATTATCGATTTTTACAGCACTTCAGCAGTTGACAAGGTCAAGGACAGTATATTGTATAACAAGGTGTGAAAAGATAATTGAACTTACTGGGACACCTGTCAATATTATATAATATATTGTAGCAGTGGCACAATATGAGTACATTTCAAAAGAAATTATAATCTCTTTGATCAGGTCTTAATTAATGTTATTACTTTTGTATTGTTTTCACTTTCTTTGAATCGATCGTAATTACTTCCTATTTCAAACTTGACCCAAGCTTGCCTATCTTTGGTCACATGAACGGTTCATTATTTGATGAATTAATACTGATTAAAGATTAAACATATCTACATATTTATTATTTAAAACAACCATAATTCACGTAAAGTACGACAAAAAAATCAACTGCTCCATCCGTATCATTTTCATTGCCGTTTTGAACTTGTTTTCAAATTAAACATTACCGATAAACTTCCTGCATTCACAAAACAGCTAATTTTCGCTTGCAAAATGTAGAATAATTGGTTTAAACTCTTTCAACAAAACTAATTTAACATTTCCCTGTCTGAAATTTATCAAAAATACATGGATTAACAAATACGTGATCTGTGGTAAGCAGTATTTTGCCATTTGAACGAGGATTTCTGCCGTGAATTTTTTACTGAATTTCCTGCGTTCTATAGATAGGAACTAGAATTTTCCCAGATTTTTTGGGGAGGAAAGGGGGTGCGGTGCGTTCTATGCACCAGTGCGTTTAATAGACACATAAAGACGGTATACATAACTGTATACAATGTGACAATATTGATTAATGCCAATGGCATTTTTACACTTTCATGGTTTACAAGTAAAATCTGAATTAAACTCACACATATAGACTATAAGATTTGTTAATTTGTCACACGGTTTCCTAATAGTAATCGAATGTTACTGACAAAACAACATGTCAATCATTAATTAAGACATACCAACAGGTTCATAAAATCAACCAGTCGAGACTGCTAGACGCCCACCAAATATATTTATTGATTAACAGATTAAAGTGTCATATTGGCTATACCATTATTTAATCCAGTAATTTATAAATAAATTTTGTAGTAATTTTTGCTAATTAGTAATTTCAAACTGCTGTCCCCAAAATGGATTGTAAAAATGTTTCAGCATGTCAAAAATAATCCGGATATTGTCCGAAATGGGTTCAGAGAAACGGGTATAAGTGACATTCTTGAGGATGAACTTCCGCTGTCACAGATGTCAAGATCTAAGTAACATTTTAATACACTCTGGGACTTTTAAATGTTGTGATCATGACTTGAATATTTTAATATGCATTTCGTCAACATTTTAATAATAAATATTTTTTAATAAAGATTTGTATTTGTGGCAGAAATTTTAGGTTCAATGCATCACTTTGAGTCCGCCAAATTTTTTTTTTGCATCACTTAGCATCCGCCAAATTTAAAAACGCCAAAATTTTTCGTATACCTTTTTGACTCAAAATCGCCAAATTTTACACCTGCGAAAATAACCCGCCATACGGTATATCATGGCGTCAAAAATTTAGATATAAGATCTGTTCTCATTGTGTTGTAGACAAAAGGACGGATGAATTTATTCAAATTTTTGCATGGCATCGATTTGTTAGGGATTATGGTGTTTAGCGCTACGTTTAACAACATTTCAGTCGTGGAGGTCAGTGTTATTGGTAGAGGAAACCGGAGTACCCAGAGAAAACCACCGACCTATCGCAAGTCACTGACAAACTTTATCACATAATATTGTATAGAGTACACCTCACCATCAGCGGCATTCAAACTCACAACATTAGTAGTGATAAGCACTGATTGCAATAGTAGTTACAAAGCGATTTGTGGTATGTTCTATGTTAAAATTCTCAGCAAGCTATGATCCTCTCACAAAATGAAAACGTCACAACATGTTTTGTGCTGAAAAAAACATCATAAATTTGTCAATGTCTTCCATTTTCAAGACAAATTCTGTACATTTCCATATTAGAATCAAAAACATCCTATGGTATATTTAAGATTTTCACCATTTTTCATAAATTTTACACAAACTTGACTTCATGCAGGGAATTTTTTCAAGAAAATACATGTATGAAATACCCATGGTAAAATTTTCAAGAAGATACATGTATGACCTTATCTCCAACAAATCATGGGCTACCTACCGTAAATTATTTCTTATATTAGAGGGATAAATATTTCTGAAAGCTACTATGAATGAACCAAGCTTTTACTTTGTGATGTCGAAGGGAAAAAACTTATCAGGGCTCGAGATAATCATGTTTTACTGTATTTTATGTGAATCAATTTTTTTATTATTATATGGAACTGCATCGGTGGTGTAATAGATAGTGTGCTCGCCTCGAATGCGGTAGATCGTGGTCTCGAACCCCGATCAGGTCAAAAGACTGTAAAATTGGTATTTGTTGCTTCTCTGCTAAGCACGCAGCAGTAAGGAGAAAAAGCAAAGATTGGTTGGCTCGGAATTAGAATAATGTGTCCGAGTGGGGCGACATGTCTACCTGCAGACTGTTGTTTCAATGAGCTAGCACTATAAAAATCCAACTCAGTGTGTTGATATAGAATAAAGCGGACCTCAACATCATCTCATTGATAATTAACTTGTTCTAGCCAGGATATAGCTGAAAAATTGCCGAGTTGGAGTTAAAAAACAGTCACTCACTCACTCTTAGTAAATGTTTTTATCTTTTTGTAATATTTTTAAATATTAATATTATGGTCTCTCTCTCTTTGAGATGCAAAAAAATCAGTAGTATTATTTTTTTTATTTCACAGAATAAATTACCATTTGGTTATGATTTGGAGAATATTATAGATGATTGGGTGTTAATGGGATTTCTGGTTGGAAATGACTTTGTTCCTAATTTACCACATCTTCACATTAGACTTGATGCTCTCCCTTCACTATGGAAGACATATAAGGAAGTTCTGCCATCTTTTGGAGGTAAGGTTTTGAAAAAAATATATTTTGTAAATTGTATCTTACATGTATTTGATTTGGGTTTATGGTGTTTAACACCACTTTCAACAATATTTCAGTTATATTGTGGCAGTCAGTGTTATTGGTGGGGGAAACCGGAGTACAGGAGAAAACCACTGAGCTGCCGCAAGTCACTGACGAACTTTATGACATTATGTAGGATCGAGTACACCTCTTCATGAGCGTAATTCGAACTCATAATGTTAGTGGTGATAGGTACTGATTGCATAAGTAGTTGTAAATCCAACTACCATGCAGAGGGTGTGCCAGGGGGAGAATAGGCACCAGTTTCTCTGTCCTAGAGGCACTAGTCCTCTAAAAGGGGTCAACGCGGCTTGAAGGGGCATCCGTTGGTTGTGCGGGATATATAAATCCACAACCAATCCGTCCTTCGGATGAGACGTAAATAAAACCGAGGTCCTGTGTTGAGAGATTGCCACACTCTTCGCTCATTAAAGAACCCAGTGTAACAGCTCATGATCATGAGCATTATGCTCATGGTGAGTGGTCCATAGGAGACCTGTTGCACTGGCAAAATTATCCGTCCCTACCCATCACCTTTCCTTGTTTCGAGTCCCGTTTAAATTTTTAAATGCTCTCGTCCTGAATATAGCTGAAAAATTGCTCGCTGGACGTTAAACACCAATCAATCAATCAATCAATCAACCAACTACCATGCGATCATGGCCACGACAGCCTCTGAACAAAAGTTAAATAAGTTATATCTTTTCAGGTTATCTTAATGAAGGTGGACATTTGAATCTAGAACGATTCCAAAAATACTTAGAGGAACTCAAAAAGGTATGTAATATAGTATAAGTTACGTAAAAACAAACGAAATCAGTACAGGTAAATGGATAAAATCATACAAAAAATAAATGCCTGATTGAGTATCATTGTATTTTTGATTGTAGCAGGATAAAACTTTAATAACGGGCCCAGTAGACCAAGGCCCCAAAGTTTTTAACCTGGGCCTTTGACATTTTCAGGTGGTTACTGAAATATTGAATATTTTATGTAAAATGTAAGCTGCTGGACTCCAAATTTTTCATGCTGGGCCACTGAAAATATTTTCTTGGGCAGAGATGCAGCTAGTCGTTGGCCCTGTCGGACCTAGGGGCAGAATTTTAGAGGGTCCGGCAAATGACCTCTTTGTGTCACACCTAATGATCGGCAAACATTTTTACTGCTTGGGGCTGTCAAAAATTAAATTTCTGTCGGTCCTGGTTACCTCTTAGACCCCTAATCGAAGGATCTTTGATTATCGTTAATAAAGTCAAAAGTCGTAAACAAATCGGTAAAAATTTCTGTTCCTTTCTGTTTTTGGTAAATTTCGGGAACCAGTTCCCATTTCTAGATTTTATTTCGTATCCTATTGGTAATCGTTATAAATTGTAATTTGATAATTTCCGTTATGGCTGCATGGCCAATTAAGTTTACGGAGGGGTCTAAATCTGGAAAAAAAAAGCACCCACTACCTATCGATTTATCTACAAAGAATAAAAAAGCCAAAAGGTCGGCATATGAGAAGGAGAGGCGACCAGGGCGATCCTTTAATCGAAAATGGTAGGACAAAATGAACAAACAAATGACGACTTGATATCAAAATACTCATTAGAGGAATAATAAAATCTTAATAATATGAAGTATTGATTATTTGATGTTGCAGGGCTATCTAAATTGAATGTGTTCTCAGTCACTAACCCCCCTTTGGTAATATCCTTAATCTGATTCTGTTCGTAGTAGTCGTTAACTGTGTCAAGGCTTTCTGCTTCTTCCTCTAGCCAGTCTAGGTAGTTGCCATCAATAGGTTGATGATTCTACTACTTTTGGGTGTGTGCAGGACAAAGATAATTAAAAATAATTTTGAAAAGTGCTATATAATATTTACAGGTGCAAGTAAAAACAAACTTTATCACTTATTCCAGCTGGCTGATGAGGACCTTGAAGGTTTCAAGGCTCCCTGCATTGGCCACGTTGGCTGGAAGGGAATTCCATTCCCGTATAGATCTTGAATAAAACGATTCTCTCCTCAAGGTTGTTGAGCTTGCTGGGATTTGGAAAGATCTATCATGCATGTTCCTAGATAAGTGCTTGGGTGGTACAAGCTTGCTTGTTGGATCTATTTTAACCAGGTTGTTGCTGATCTTGTATAGCAACACTAGCCTTGCTTGTCTTCTACAGGCTTCTAATGATGTCCACTGTAGTTGGTGTAACAGACGAGGTGTTATGATATTTGTTTCTTACATATCTTGCTGCCAGCTGTCTTTGTACCATTTCAAGGCTATGCCTGTTATTTTGTTGATGATAAGGATCCCATGTAGTACATGCATATTCCATCATAGGTCTTACTAGTGCCTTGTATGCATTCTCTTTTACTTTTGGATTACTAATGTTAATGTTTCGTTTGAGGAAGCTCAGTGTGCTGTTTGCTCGTTTGCATATATTTGCAATGTGGACATTCCATCTCAAATCTGTTGATATTGTTACTCTTAGATATTTTGCGGATGTATTAACCTGTTCTTTAAGATTGTCCCTTTAACCATACTGTATTGAAAGTGAAATATTAAAATAAAAAAAATAAAAATAGGTCTGGCAAAAAGTTGATAGGTCTGGCAAAAATCTCTTACTTGCAGGACCCAGTGTCTGACAGGAATTTTTTTTTATCTGCAACTCTGCTTGGGTACCAAATTTGGGGACCACAGTAAAAATGTTAAGTTTTGTCCCTTACGTGGATGCGAAAATTCCATATATCGAAAACCCAATATCTGAGTTCAATCCCTGTTTTTGTGGGGATTGTGTCATCATTTTCAGTGTAGAGTTCTGTAGACCATTTTTTTTTATCTTTTTGTCCATCTGGGGTATCTTCAGACTTTTTTGAACAAGTGGAAATACTATTGATCAAGCTTATGCAGTGAAACCTGTCTAAATCAAACCTCTTTGGCACCAATTTCTGTGTTCGGAATAGACGGGTGTTCCGGTTATACAGATTTGGAATAGACAGGTGTTTAGGTTATACAGATTTGGAATAGACAGGTGTTCAAGTTATACAGATTTCCTTTAATGTGACTTTATTTAAGTTTGGTTTATACAAGATTCCAGTTTATTCAGGGTTTTGTTTAGACAGGTTTATACAAGATTCCGGTTTATTCAGGGTTTTGTTTAGACAGGTTTATACAAGATTCCGGTTTATTCAGGGTTTTGTTTAGACAGGTTTATACAAGATTCCGGTTTATTCAGGGTTCGGTTTAAACAGGTTTCACAGTATTTAATTTCATTAAAGCTGTTAAACAAGAATTAACATGTCATAATGCATCATTTTCAAAATGACATGCAAAAGAGATATAAATATATAAGGTCACATCATCCATTTCTATGGAATTTTTTTTTCAAAGTACATATTCATCAAGTAAATCAACTGTTACAAAATAAAAAGCAATATATATATATAGATGTAAAATGTTAATATAGCCGTGCGATTGACGAATATAATACAAATTTAATAAAAATGTGATTGAAGTTCCAGAATTCTGTTTAAATTTTTATTATATATATATATGTATAAGTGGGACAGATATATTGTATGGTTGTCACTTGCTTAGACGTTTGTATAATATACTTTATTTCCCATGACTGTATAATGAATGAATTCATTATCCTATACAATATATTAGAAATTGCTGAGTTAGATTACTGTCAAATTATAATATTAAGTATATATATACCATCTACACATGCTTATACACATGTCTTACGTCTATCCCTAGATTAAATCCTTACAAGACAAGGTAACACTACTACTATTGAAGCTCTTTTTTAAGGAGTGGATGTAGTTGAGTGGTCTAGGGCGCTGGACGTAAGGCTAAGCGAATGGTGCTGCAGTGTATCAATGGTGTGAGTTCAAATCCCGTCGAGGGAAGAACAAAAATTTGACAGCTTCAAAATCTAATTCTAACACTGTTTGGGTTAATTTTCAGACGTATATATATCAAATTTCCCATTTTCCACCAATTTTTATTGTTAAAATACCTGAATAATAAGACATTAAAGCATATACAGAACATAAAGACAACTGTTCTGATGGTGAGAGATTACAGGCTACATAAAGTTGACAGTATATACTTACAGTATATTTATTTATCTATGTTTTATTTTCCAGTTTGATATAGAAAGATTCAGAGATATGTACACAGATTTGAAGTATCTCGAGGGTAAAAGGCATCATAAAAAGGAGAAGAAAACTGTGACCCCAGAAAAGGTTAGAAACTAGTGCTTAGTGTACAAGTGGTAAACAAATTTAGGTTGTTCAATAGCATGTTATAAATTTTTTTTTTAGAAACATTTTCTATGATCCATTATTATCGATAATTTATGCATTTTTCCTATTTATGTGCAGTAGATCATGGGTTCGATCTCTGTCAAACCAAAGACTATAAAATCGGTATCTGTTGCTTCTCTGCTAAACATGCAGCGTTAAGAAGAAATAGCAAAGACTGGTTGGCTCGGAATCAGGCTAATGTGTCAGAGTGGAGCGACATGTCTATCCACAGGTTTGTTTCAGTGAGCTAACACTATTAAAAAATCCAACTGAGCGTGTTAGTCTAGTACAAAGCGGACCTCATCATCATCTCATTGAATATTAACTTGTTCTCGCCATAATATAACTGATAAATTGCTGAGTTGGCATTAAACACTCACTGACTCACTGACTGACTGACTGACTCACTCACTCACTCACTCACTCACTCACTCACTCACTCACTCACTCACT
>MJUT01036948.1:116629-126885 GCA_002080005.1 Gigantidas platifrons
AGGGGGGCTTTTGTCCTAGACCAAATTTATTGACATTTCTATTATTGTATTTGTTTTCATTCTTTGAGGACCACAGGGAAGATTAACTTCTTAAAATAAATTATTTATTATTATTTTGCAGCTATAATTTTGATCCAATCAAAAAGACCCATTTAAGACATGTGACCGTACATTATTTTTCCCGTATTGTATAACCGGAAGCCATATTTTTTTCCGTATTGGACATCCAATACAGAAAAAATACGGCTTCCGGTTGTACAAACAATACAGGAAAAATTAACTTGTTCGATATTTAACAGTTTGAGGGAAAAAAAGAAAGTTGTTTAGAATAATTGTTGATCAGTTATTTTGCTGCTTTTAATTCATTTTTAGAGTTTACGGGATCTGTGTTGATACAGAACATTTTACTTATGTGACGAAATACTGTTGTGCAGTTGTTCTATTTAGACTGTATTAAAAGTTATTATTATTATAGGACATAGGAGAAGGTTAATATAAAGGTGTTCCAAATGACAAATCTATATTTATATATTTCAGGCTTACCTAAAGAAGGTTAATATTATAGTATTATTAAATAGGTGTTGTGATATTAATCCTGTATTATGTCCTCGTACAGTCGTATTGAGTTTCTTACAGCTGTATTGACCTGAGGCACAATACGACTGTACGAGGACATAATACAGGATTAATATCACAACACCCATTTCTTGATACCTTTATTAACCAATACATCAATGTGTAAAATACAACCAATATCAAAACACCCATTTCATGATACCTTTATTAATCAATACACCAATGTGTAAAATACAACCAATATCAAAACACCCATTTCATGATACCTTTATTAACCAATACACCAATGTGTAAAATACAACCATTGTCAAAACATTCAATATTAACCAATACACTAATACATAAAATACAACCAATAAATACAATATGAAGGGGTGGTTGTCTCAGACACATTCCACATTTCAATGTTTTTATGAGGAAATAATGTAGGATAAATATCAAAACACTCATTTCATGATACTTTCAGTAACCATACACCAATGTGAAAATACAACCAATTTTATTCAATACTATTAAAGGGTGGTTGTCCGACACATTCCACATTTCAATGTTTGTACGAGGACATAATGTAGGATAAATATCAAAACATGATATTTTTAGTAACCATACACCAATTTGAAAAATACAACCTATTTAATTCAATACTATTAAGGGGCGGTTGGGTTGTTGTCTCGGTCATATATTCCTTTCTTGCTTCTGATCTGATACAGCTACATGTATACATCTAATACAGGATTCCATGCTTGACTCTTTGTGTACAAAGAATGAACTTTCAAAGAACAATTTTATTAGTTTTTAACAATATTAACAAATCAAATAACATTTTACCAAATAATATCAAGAAATACCAGTATAAACAATATTGTTACACTCATGAAAAAGACTAAGTGTACTGTCTACTCTTGGGAACTATCCGATTCTGAAATATTAAATCTTTTACGTTTTCCACTATAAATGTTCAAATTGAACACTCCACCGTTGATACTGGCTCCACAAAATAAAGAAAATGGATTACTATCGGACTTTCGAGGAGGAATTTCAGGCATTTTAGGAACTGTAGAAACAGTGTCAGTTATGTCGTCTGCCATTTTTTTTGTTTATTGCTAAGTGCACATGCCCACTCCTGTATAAAGACCAGTTCAAAGCTGTATTAAACCTGTTTATCTGTATAAAGACCTGTATAAATACCACTTAAAGAATCTGTATTAACTGGTCAGTTTCCTATGTATTTTGTTACATTGGTTAATATAATGTGTTCCAAATGACAAATCTATATTTATATATTTCAGGCTTACCTAAAGAAGGTTAATATAAAGGTGTTCCAAATGACAAATCTATATTTATATATTTCAGGCTTACCTAAAGAAGGTTAATATAAAAGTGTTCCAAATGATAAATCTATATTTATATATTTCAGGCTTACCGAAAGAAGGTTAATATAAAGGTGTTCCAAATGATAAATCTATATTTATATATTTCAGGCTTACCTAAAGAAGATTAATATAAAGGTGTTCCATATGATAAATCTATATTTATATATTTCAGGCTTACCTAAGGAAGGTTAATATAAAGGTGTTCCAAATGACAAATCTATATTTATATATTTCAGGCTTACCTAAAGAAGGGTAATGTTAAGGTGTTCCAAATGACAAATCTATATTTATATATTTCAGGCTTATCTAAAGAAGGGTAATGTAAAGGTGTTCCAAATGAACAGTAAAGGAGAGAACATGATGTTACATATTCATGGTTCAGATGAAAATAGAGTAAGGGACATGGCAAGTCATTATCATCATTTCATTTGTGTTGTATCAATGTTGTATCATTTGTCTTGTATCTTTGTTGTTTCATTTGTGTTGCACATAATCTATGTGTGACATCATCACTAATTAAAAAGTTATTATACCGCAAACAAAGTTTGGGGGGTATATAGGAATCACCCTGTCCGTCCGTCCGTCCGTCCATCCGTCCGTCCATGTACCTTGTAAGCGCAACTCCTCTTAAACGGCTTCTTGGATTTTTGTGAAACTTTACACAGTTGTAGTACACTACCTGCAGATGTGCATGAAGAAATATGGTCACTGTCCAAAATTTGGAAAGGGAGCTAATTCAACTTATACTTTCACAAAGAAGGGGGGGGGAGGGACATGTACCTCGTAAGCGCAACTCCTCCTAAACGGCTTATTGGATTTTTGTGAAACTTTACACAGTTGTAGTGCACTACCTGCAGATGTGCATGAAGGAATACCGTTGCTGTCTAAAATTCAGAAGGGGAGATAATTCAACTTATACTTTCACGAAAAGGGGGGGGACAAGTACCTTGTAAGTGCAACTCCTACTAAACTGCTTATTTAATTTTTATGAAACTTTACACAGTTGTAGTACACTACCTGCAGATGTGCATGAAGGAATACCGTTGCTTTCTAAAATTTAGAAGGGGAGATAATTCAACTTACACTTTCACGAAAAGGGGGGGGGGGACAAGTACCTTGTAAGCGCAACTCCTACTAAACTGCTTATTGAATTTTTATGCAACTTTACACAGTTGTAGTACACTACCTGCAGATGTGCATGAAGGAATACCGTTGCTGTCTAAAATTTAGAAGGGGAGATAATTCAACTTATACTTTCACGAAAAAGGTGGAGGGGGGGCATGTACCTTGTAAGCGCAACTCCTACTAAACTGCAAGCGGGGGGTATCACTCAGTGAGATCACTCACAGTTCTAGTTCTCAGCAACTATTGATGGCAGCTTCATATAGCTTCATATAGGTACCCCATATCGTGGGAAGCGTTTTTTGACTCGTCAGATTCCTACTTCCTGTTTGCCGAACAGTGGGGGTATCATTTGTGAGCATTAGCTCACAGTTCATCTTGTTTCTGATTGGTCGATTTCTAAAAATCTTCTTCTCTGAAACCGCTTGGCAAAATGATCCGAAACTTAGTAGGAAGCATCTATGGAAGGTCCTCTATAAAGATTGCACATTCCGTCCTGATCCATTAACAAACATCGCCACCAAAGACGATTCTTGTTTCTGATTTGCTGATTTTTAAAATTCTTCTCCTCTGAAACCACTTGGCCAAATGATCCGAAACTTGGTAGGAAGCATCTATGGGCGGTTCTCTATAAAAATTATTTATTTCATTCCAATTCCATTAAGAAACATGGCCGCCACAGGCAATTCTTGTTTCTGATTGGTCTATTTCTAAAAATCTTCTCCTCTGAAACCACATGGCCAAATGAACCGGAACTTGGTAGGAAGCATCTATGGAAGGTCCTCTATATAGATTGCTCATTCTGTCCCGATCCATTAACAAACATGGCCACCACAGGCGATTCTTGTTTCTGATTGGTCTATTTCTAAAAATCTTCTACTCTGACAGACCGAAACTTGGTAGGAAGCATCTATGGAAGGTCCTCTATGGGAATTGCTCATTCATTAACAAACATGGCTGCCACAGGCAATTCTTGTTTTAGATTGGTCGCATTCTAAGAATCTTCTTCTCTGAAACTGCTTTGCCAAAACGAACCGAAATTTGGTGGAAAGCACCTATAGGCTATAGAAGGTTCTGTATTAAGTTTCCTCAGAGAAGAATGAAAGGTGAGCGACACAGGCTCAGCTCAGTGCTGAGCCTCTAGTTGTGTGCACATGTGCTGTTTTCCAATCGTTGGGTATAGCTTCAGTATTTAGTGATTTTTGAAAAATTAAATTTAGAATACGGTCAATTTCAGTTGTAAGTTCTGAGTAATCTTGGTTTTAGTTTTAGACCATCCAAACACAGTCCTGCATGTTATATTTTGTTTAATTTTGTTATGCATATTATTAGTTTGTACATGTTGCTTATTCTAAAGACATTTAAGCCTGAGCTCCACACATCGTGGTCATGGTCATGGATGTACAACTACCTGTGCAATCAGTGCCTATCAACACTAAAGTTGTGAGTTCAAACCCCGCTCAGGCGAGGTGTACTCGATACAATATTATGTGATAAAGTTTGTCAGTGACTTGCGACAGGTCAGTGGTTTTCTCTGGGTACTCTGGTTTCCTCGACCAATAAAACTGACTGCCACAATAGCTGAGATATTGTTGAAAATGGCGTTAAACACCATAACACCCACACACACACCTGCTTGTGTTTAGATAGACAATCTTTATTTAGTCAACAGACTCCTTTAACACTCATACTGATTTATTTTTGTTATTTGGTAGATAGTTTTTAGTTCACCTGGACCGAAGGTCCATGTGAACTATTGCTAACCTGGTGCATCACTAATACAACGTCACTGTGGACGTTACGGTATTTTGCCGATTTGACCTGGTGTTTTAACCTGTTTTCTTGTTTTAATCATATTACTTTTCTGACGAAACCTACCTCATTAGAAAGATCGTTTTCTGCTCTTTATTTTGATATAACTTTAGTGTCGATCGTGAAATTTTAAACGAAAATGCAAGCGTTTGAATACGACGTTATCTACGAATATAAATCGTGGCGTTATAATTTGACCGTAAAAATATCTCCGATACCAAACTTCAGCCTATGATTGTCATTATCGCCCCGAGGATTACAAAAACAAAATTTGTATCGTAGTAATCATCGTTTTCTCAGCTTTATTTTCGTACCACTTTATTGATGATATACACGGAGTTTCGTATTTTATTTTCGATTTAATTGTTTTAAACAAACTTTGCGTATTGTTAATGGCGGAATATTGAGAATAAAATTATATCATTAAAATCTGGAGACCTTTTTCTGTCAAACCATCTAATTTACATTTGATACGAAAATAAAGCGATATCGACTTTTCCTGTCTGTAATAAAGGCGCAACCTCCAAAAGACGCTCTAAAAAATGACATCGCTTGTTGTATTAGCAACTAAAATCAATGGCGTGTTTCGATCGGTCGATCACGCTTTGAAGCACAAAAATCAAAGTATTATTTTATATTAATTCGGAACTGGGATTTTGCTAACAATCAGATAGATTACTTGTTATTCTGTCACATTTCCACACTACCCGTGGCATAATTTGTTTACGAGCTACAGACAGTGGACAAACGAATTCAGACGCTTTCAATATTCCCTATCATGTTTCATATAAAACAATTTTTCAAAAATATATCTTGAAGTTAATTCATGTCCGATTTTGATAATTTTTATATGAATGAATTCAGAATTTAATGTAGTTTTACCCTAATTTCAAAATAATTTTCTATGACAGAAACATTTTCAAAATACACAAGCTAAACACACAACTAAATTAATTTCTTTCCAAACACAATGCAATGATAGTACTTTTATAGACAAATTATTTAAGTCTGTGTTTAAATCATGATTTGATCAATATGGTTTAAAAAGTTATTTAAAAATTACCATACTACTATAAACTCCATATATCTTTCTGCTTTTGTTAATCAAATGATTATCGAAATCGGACATGATTTGACTTCAAGATAATGCTTTGAAAAACTATTTAAATATAAGGTAAATTGTCCACTGTCTGTACTCGAGATATTCAAAACACTGCATGTCTTTCTTCAACTTAAATTCTTCTTGCATAATATTTATATTATGCCACTTTATAAACTGCCTTAATTGTTGCATCTATGAATGACATTCACGAGGAGGGAATAAAAAAAAATTGAAGTTGGGGAACATGGGTGTACAATATTTTTTTTTAAAGAAAAAACATAGCCCCCCCCCCCCTTTTCCAAGTTAAATGGTTCAGGTTTTTCCCTTACAAGTTATTCCTGTGTTCCATTTAGTGGTGGAGGAAGCAGAGTACCCGGAGAGAACCACCGACCATGGGCAAGCAACTAGTAAACTTTATCACTTGCCAGTCGAGTGCACCATTTTTTGTAATTTACAAAGCCAGGCACGAACCCACGCCGTATTGGTGATAGGCTTGTATGAATTGTTAGATCCAGCGACCTAACTCATTGAGCCACCCGGGCCCCATATGTTGTGTTTAATTTGTGGTATGTATGATATGAGTTTCCCCCAAAAATACATGGTTTCTGTATTACGGGAAAAAATCACACTTTTCTGAGATAGTGTTACCATGGAAACTTCTAGAATTATCCAGAAATAGAAGAAATTTAACATTATTACTAACTACTATGCAGATCATATATTCAAATATTTCCCATTCAAAATCATTTTTGGTGAAAGAAAACAGTATGAAAGGAAATATTCATGTTTTCCTATTCCGTTGCTATGGTAACCAAGCTTCTCTTAAATTTGTAAAAAAAAAAAAGGTGGAACATTTAATGGATACAAATTTTGAGGCTCTGTATAAGAGATACATGTCCTATTATTTTAATATTTACATTTATGAGAAGAAAAAAAAGCTGTTTGGAAGTGGTATTTCAGTTTTTGTCATCTGTTGCCATGGTAAACACTCTCCTAGAAACGTGTTTAAATAGAAAAAAAAATGAAAATAGCCTTATATCAAAGAAGACATCATGACCTCCAGGTATGCCAAGTTTCAAGAAATTGTTTTTCATGTTTTTGAAGTTATGGTAATTTTTCTGCTATATTGTGTATCTATATCTCCTTTTCGGTGCCAAATTTGCATAAAGACATTACAGTGAATATGTCCAGAATCATCAAGAATAGCGGACCTTAAAAATTCAATATCTCGGAAACTACTTAACAAATTTTGACCAAATAAATTGCATTAACTTTGTTTTTCATAGTACTTTCACTTGTAAAAAAATAATGAATAATTGCTATACTAAGAAAATTGGATGCACCAGGTTACTATTGCTATCACTTGGCATCCGTCGTCTGTCACATTTCAAGCTTCTTCTACGAAAACACTGGGCCAATTGGAACTAAACTTAGCAGGAATGTTCCTTGGAAGGTCCTCTACATAGTTCCTGTTTTTTGTTCCAGTCAGATATTCAACATGGCTGCCAGGGCCAATAATATGCTCTGATTGGCTGAAATTTCAAAGATCTTCTTCTCTGAAACTAATGACCTGACTGAACCTAAACTGTAAATGAAAGATCATTGGAATGTCCTTTACCAAGTTTATGTTTTTTATGCCGATCGGAAATTCAAGATGGCCAACACCGCAGGACATAGATTAACATTGGACCCTATGGGAACATGTTCAAATGCCTTCTTCAAACTTTAGGTTTTTTGTTCCGATATGAAATTCAAAATGGCGGCTACGGCAGGACTTAGTTTAACATTGGACCCTATGGGAAAAATGTTTCAAAACGCTTCTTCTCTGAAACCACTTGGACAATTGAAACCAAACTGCCCAGGAATGATCATTGGAAGGTCCTCTACAAATTCATGTATTTTATGCCGATTGGAAATCCGAGATGGCCGCCACCGCAGGACATAGATTAACATTGGACCCTATGGGAAAATGTTCAAATGCCTTCTTCTCAGAAACTACAAATATGATTAAAGCCAAACTGTACATGAATGTTCATTGGATGGTCCTCTACAACATTAGGTTTTTTGTTCTGCTATGAAATTCAAAATGGCGGCTATGACAGGACTTAATTTAACATTGGACCCTATAGGAAAAATGTTTCAAAACGCTTCTTCTCTGAAACCACTTGGACAATTGAAACCAAACTACCCAGGAATGATCATTGGAAGGTCTTCTACAAAGTTTATGTTTTTTATGTCGATCGGAAATCCAAGATGGCCGTCACCGCAGGACATAGATTAACATTGGACCCTATGGGAAAATGTTCAAATGCCTTCTTCTCAGAAACTACAAATATGAATAAAGCCAAACTCTACATGAATGTTCATTGGATGGTCCTCTACAAACTTTAGGCTTTTTGTTCCACTATGAAATTCAAAATGGCGGCTACAGCAGGACTTAGTTTAACATTGGACCCTATGGGAAAAATGTTTCAAAACGCTTCTTCTCTGAAACCACTTGGACAATAGAAACCAAACTGCCCAGGAATGATTATTACAAGGTCCTCTACAATTTTTTTGTTTTTTATGCCGATCGGAAATCCAAGATGGCTGTTACCGCAGGACATAGATTAACATTGGACCCTATGGGAAAATGTTCAAATGCTTTCTTCTCAGGAATTACAAATATGATTAAAGCCAAACTGTACATGAACGTTCATTGGATGGTCCTCTACAAACTTTAGGTTTTTTGTTCCGATATGAAATTCAAAATGGCGGCTACGGCAGGACTTAGGTTAACTTTGGACCCTATGGGAAAAAATGTTTCAAAACGCTTTTTCTCTTAAACCACATGGACAATTGAAACCAAACTGCCCAGGAAGGATCATTTGAAGGTCCTCTAATAACTTTGGGTTTTTTATGCCGATCCGAAATTCAAGATGGCTGCCACCACAGGTCATAGTATTAACACAGGTAATATGTTCTTCTCTGACAGCCTTTCCGAAATGTGCCAGACCGTCAGTCCTGACCGGCAATTTTTAGTCCGGACCGGCAAAATATTATCCATGCCGGACCGGTTGACCGGTAATTATTCTGTGATATGTTCGGGTCGTTATATTTTATTACTGATAAAAAAATAAAAAAAATAAACACCGGCCGTGTGTCTTCTAAATCAATGATATGGAGATGTTTGTTATCGTAAACAATTACAATCATTTTCAAAATTCGTGGAGATGAAGTGCAGCCATGCTTTTTCAATGTTTTTTCCACCTGTCCAGGTCATTGATCTAGATCGCCAAAGCGCTTAAGATATCGGTAAAATGACCATGATGTAAAACGTGTACGTGACGTACAGTGTATAAAATGGCCACCTGTGGTGTGCCCAGTGGAACCATTCTGGCTGTTCATTTACAGAAATGTTCGCATTTATCAAACGAAACAAGAGTGATGCAAAATGTTTAACCTCATGATATATTTTCTGATTTTCATGGGAAAGATAGCAAAACCCTGATTTGCAATATCTCTTGAGTTAAAAAAAACAAAAACAAAAACGAAAAAAAATTCTGCCTACCGGCCCTTAAAAATGTCCCAATGTTAG
The DNA here is from genome assembly GCA_002080005.1 of Gigantidas platifrons. NCBI lineage: Eukaryota > Metazoa > Mollusca > Bivalvia > Mytilida > Modiolidae > Gigantidas > Gigantidas platifrons. Next base: position 126,192 of record MJUT01036948.1, read on the forward strand.
GGGAAACCAACAATCAATTTAAATTGGCCTAAGGAACATTTATACTTAAATGTTCTAACAAAAATAGCCAAATGATGCACTACCACTATGCCAACACCATAAGGTGTAAATAATTAATATGAGGGGTTATTCTACTCTATGAACGGTCATTGTAGATTGCATAGTTCTGCACTACATATGGCACTTAAGAATTCGGGCTATTAGTTTACAGTTTCGGGCAAGTAAAATCAATATGGCAAGAGATTGAGAATAAATAATTATACATTTCATGCTATATTTTTTAATCAGTAATATTTATTAGATAGATTAAAGTAAAATTAGTTCTCAGTTAATGTTCTGAAGATATTGTGGAGTAATACATGTATGTTGCATAGTGCAAAACGAAAACTGTCCTGAATTTTTAGCTCACCTGACCCAAAGGGTCATGTCAGCTTTTGTCATCACTTTGCGTCCGTCGTCGTCGTCGTCGTCGTCGTCGTCCGCGTCTGTAAACTTTTCATACTTTCTTCTTCTTCTTTGAAACCACTGAACTGATTTGGACAGAAATGTTCATTGGGAGGTCCTCTACTAAATTTGTTATTTTGGTGCAGATCGGAAATCCAACATGGCCGTCAGGGCCAATATTGTGTTCTAATTGGTTGAAACTTTGAAAATCTTCTTGTCAGAAACTACTCAGCCGATGGAATTGTAACAT
>MJUT01036948.1:157820-169517 GCA_002080005.1 Gigantidas platifrons
TATTAATATATTACAGGTTTCCAGATGTTTGGGAGGCCATCATTACTCAACAAAGGAGGTTGATATTTATTAATATATTACAGGTTTCCAGATGTTTGGGAAGCCATCATTACTCAACATAGGAGGTTGATATTTATTAATATATTACAGGTTTCCAGATGTTTGGGAGGTCATCATTACTCAACAAAGGAGGTTGATATTTATTAATATATTACAGGTTTCCAGATGTTTGGGAGGCCATCATTAGTCAAGACAATAAAACAGATAACTATTTTGAGTCAGATATTTTCAGATACAAAGGGTAAGTCAGAAAATAAGTTTTAGCATTTTGTAGATCTGTTTCAGAATGAATATGTTGATTATAAAGAAATGATATGGATGTAAATGAACATGAGAGACTATTCAACATTGCACTTAGACACAAATTAAAATAAAGGAACAGTGATTTTATTGCTGTTCTGCATTTCACAGTCTCAGTAAGATCTTCAACAATGAAAACCACTAGCATACCCAAAGATGAGTATGGAATGATTTACCCATATCCTCCTGTTGAATGGTGCTGTTTACTTCTGTTGATAAATGCTACATTTGGACATCTCTGTTGCTCTGATGTTATTTGGTGTATAAAATGTTATTCCCAGATGTAGGGTTATCAACAAGAAAACAATATACGGGTGAAGTAATCTTACAAATACTGTCATCATTGTGCATGACATCACATTACGAAGCTACAAATACAGACAGAAAACAATCAGAGGGCTTCCATAGTAAGAAAACTAGACAGTATAAAGTGGGCTGACTGATTGACTATGTATGTTTTAGAAAGCAATATCTAAAAATTGAAAGTTGAAGGATTGTACATATTAAACACTATGCATATTGTATTATTTACAGCTACCTGTATGCAATCAGTGCCTATCACCACTAAAGTTGTGGGTTCGAACCCGGTTCATGGCGAGGTGTACTCGATTCAACATTATGTGATAAAGTTTGTCAGTGACTTGCAATAGGTCGGTGGTTTTATCCGGGTTCTCTGGTTTCCTCAAACAATGAAACTGACTGCCATGATATAACTGAAATATTGTTGAAAATGGCATTAAACACCATAAACTATGCCAATCTATTCAATAGTTGTTGACTGTTAATACAAGTTTTTGACTTCTTTGTACTTTTTTAGCTCACCTGACCCAAAGGGTCATGTGAGGTATTGCCATCACTTGGCGTCCGTCGTCTGTCGTCCGCCGTCCGTCCGTTAACTTTTTCATATTTTAATCTACTCCTCTGAAACAACTGGGCCAAATGGAACCAAACTTGGCAGAAAACATCTATATAAGGTCCTCTATAAAGTTTCTTCATTTCGTCCCATTCCGCCAACAAATATGGCCGCCAAGGGCAGTTCTTGTTTCTGATTGGCTAATGTTAAAAAAATCTTCTCCTCTGAAACTGCTTGGCCAAATGGAGCCAAACTTGGCAGGAAGCATATATGTAAGATCCTCTATAAAATTCTTCATTTTTTTCCATTCGGCCAACAAACATGGCCGCTGTTACTAAAATTAGAACATATGGTAAAATTGCAGGTTTTTGGGTAATAACTCAAAAACCGTTAATAATATCTGACATGGGGTAAAAATGATCAGCACAGCAAGATCTACCTACCCTGCAATTTTGAAGTAAATCTGATTACCCATCTTGGAGTTATTTCCCTTTTTTCATGAAGTTTTCAAAATTTTATTACTTTTCGGCCTTTATTTCAAAAACTATAAGAGATAGATGTTAAGTTGAAACTGCAAACATGTTCAGCATGGCAAGATCTACCTACACTGCAATTTTGAAGTAAATGTCATTACCCATTTTGGAGTTATTGTCCTTTTTTTTATCAAATTTTAAAAATTTTAATACTTTTCGTCTTATATTTCAAAAACTATAAGAGATAGATGTTAAGTTTAAATTGCACAAATGTGCAGCATGTCACGATCTACCTACCCTGCAATTTTGAAGTATATCCCATTACCCATTTTAAAGTTATTGCCCTTTTTTCATCAATTTTTTTTATTTTTTATTTTAATACTTTTCGTCTTATATTTCAAAAACTATAAGAGATAGATGTTAAGTGTAAACTGAAAACATGTTCAGCGTGTCAAGATCTACATGCCCTGCAATTTTGATGTAAATCTTATTACCCATCTAGGAGTTATTGCCCTTTTTTCATAATTTTTTAGCTCACCTGGCCCAAAGACATTATCTTTTATGCATAAATATAGAAAACAGTTAAGGTAATGATCATCTCCCTTTGAAATTTGCTTCAGTATCATTCTATTGTCAGGTGAGTGATACAGGCTCAGTAAGCTGAGCCTCTAGTTTTTCTTGTATAAAATTTGATTTGTTTGTTTTGTAGGGCTACACTTAAGGATGTATCAGATTATTTAAAGACATTACCTTGTTCTAGTATAAAAACAATGAAAGCTGGAGCTAATATCTTAGATGAGGGTATTGTACAGGCTATAGAGAATGCTGTGAATAAAGTCATGGTAAATATAAACAAGGAGGAGGGGTGTGGGTATTAAACAGGTTATGGAGAGAATGCTGTGGATAAAGTCATGGTAAATATAAACAAGAAGGGTGTGGGGGTATTGAACAGGTTATGGAGAGAATGCTGTGGATAAAGTCATGGTTAATATAAACAAGAAGGGGGTGGGGTATTAAACAGGTTATGGAGAGAATGCTGTGGATAAAGTCATGGTAAATATAAACAAGAAGGGGGTGGGGGTATTAAACAGGTTATGGAGAGAATGCTGTGGATAAAGTCATGGTTAATATAAACAAGAAGGGGGTGGGGTATTAAACAGGTTATGGAGAGAATGCTGTGGATAAAGTCATGGTAAATATAAACAAGGAGGGGGTGGGGTATTGAACAGGTTATGGAGAGAATGCTGTGGATAAAGTCATGGTAAATATAAACAAGGATGGGGTGGGGTATATAAAACAGGTTTTATGGAGAGAATGTTGTGGATAAAGTCGTGGTAAATATAAACAAGGAAGGGGTGGGGGGTATTAAACAGGTTATGGAGAGAATGATGTGGATAAAGTCATGGTAAATATAAACAAGGAGGGGGCGGGGATATTAAACAGGTTATGGAGAGAATGCTGTGGATAAAGTCATGGTAAATATAAACAAGGAGGGGGCGGGGATATTAAACAGGTTATGGAGAGAATGCTGCAGATAAAGTCATGGTAAATATAAACAAGGAGGGGGGGGGGATATTAAACAGGTTATGGAGATAATGCTGTGAATAAAGTCATGGTAAATATAAAGAGGGTAGTGGTTTGAACAGATTTTCAGTTAAAAACTTAAATTTTAAGAAAAAATTGACTTTCTTCTTGTGTGTCTGTCTTGAAAGATATATATGATAAAGTTACAATGATATATATGATAAAGTTACAATGATATATATGATAAAGTTATGATGATATATATGATAAAGTTACAATGATATATATGATAAAGTTACAATGATACAGGGCTTTCAATAGAAGTCGGTAGCCGGCGATTTTCGCCGTTTATTTAGAGAAAGACCGCCGGCTATTTTGTTGAGAAAAAAAAATTGAAATTTTATTTCAATCATGTCAATATTGTTGTCGTGTTTCGATAATAAATCAATATTTACGGCGCTTTATTTATATATTTTTTTTTGCTTCCTGGAATAACAGTTTTCCGATATATACTGTTTAATACACGTTTTTTCATTGGTCGAGAGATTTGTTCAGGACTAGTACGTATACTGTATCCCAGAGATTCCCAAACAAATCCGGTAAAAATAAATTTGGTCCGGAAAACATTAGTTTCCACCGGACCGACTATCCAGTATAAAATACAGGGTTTGTTGTATAATAGAGCCCTGTTTGATCTCCAATTTGTCCATAATTTATTTTGATTAAAACTAAAGTGAAATGCCAGATCATAACTCTTTTCTTGTCATTTCTCCATGCTTTCATGAAGTTCAAGGACATTCACGTTGACAAAATTAAAGTCGCAATCTCAGAAATGCTTTAATGAACGAAAATATCAATATTTGAAATTATAAGTACAATGCCTTCCCGGGAAAGACGTTTGAAAGAAAATGCAATGAAAGTGGCAAAGGAAAACAAAAGTTTGACATTGTATTTCTCAACTTCTTAAGTTGATAAAAAAAAAAAATGAGTTATTTCCCTTTGTTATATATATACTTGAAACAAACCAAAATTAACAAAATCTAAATATGCCATTTACAATATTTTATTATCAAACACAATAAAACCACTTAAGTTTATTCTGAAATAAAAACCTGTCTACTTAAACTGAAACAAAGACAATATTTAGCAACAACCAGTTCTATACATTACCTGTAGTAATAATACACATGCATATATAGACATCCATTACTTCTTCTTCCTTCTGTATTGACGTCCAGGTTTGGACCACCAAGTATATAACTTGTACTTATATGCACCTTATTTACACCCACAATAATGAATAATTAAAAATTTCGGATAAAAGGTAAGAAATAAACCAGTATTGTTGTATCTAATATTACACATATTTTGACAAACTTTACAGTTATACCTGTGTTGTGGACAATACTGGTATAACTTGATCCATAATTTGCATAAGATCAATTATATAAAATTTTGTTCTACTTTGGGTTATTGTTTCCTTTATTCTAGACAACATTCTTTATTTTTAGTAGAAACCAAAATGAAGCAAATGAACCACAGATTAACAGCTATATCATGGTACTTTATACAGCAACTCGTGAAATATTTTAAGTAACATAAGAAAATTACCTGTAGACATTTTGGGAATAATTTTAATCAGGGAGTAAACATTTTGGGAAAAAAATGTCTAATTAACCAAAATTGACCTGTAGACATTTTGGGATGACCCCAGATTAACACATTAAAGAGAAAATTAATTGATTCAGACCCCCCTGACATATTGCCCTTTTATTCACAGGTCGCACGCATAAAATTGCCCCTTTTCAGTTTTGCACCCTGCCCTTCTTAAATCCTAGCTAGAACACTGACAAGAATCACTCTGGACCGGACAGGTAAAAATTATCGGAGGCGGATATCAATTTGGCGCCAAATTTAAACATGTCTTTTGTGCAAAATACGATAGAGGACTTGATTTAGGCTTTTGGTAAATATTGAAACCTTTGAAATGGACAAATATTGTAAGCTTTTTCATGATTAAGACAAATGGTTGAAAAGATCCACTAAAATTTGTATTTATCTGTGAATTTAAATAAAATACTTTGCTTTATTTATATAAACAAAAAAAATTCCACAAAATGTTTACTTCAAAGCAGACTTGTTTTAACAAACAATGTTCAGAAAAATATTAATATATACAGTTAGTTTGCGTTACTAAAACGAGAAATGGAAAATTGGTAGCCCTTGGTTGAAAGCACCCATTGCAGGAAAAGCTTGATATTTTTTTGGTCCTGTGAAATTCTTTATTGAGCTTACTGATATTGCAGCACTCCACAGTTGTTGATGGATATAAAAAAAAGAATGTTTTCTGGAGCCTCTGGGGGCTTTGCCCCCCTGGACCCCCTACAAGGGCACTGCCTTTGACCTGTTGGTAGCCTTTAGCGGCCCCCAAACCCCCGGCCGAAAAATGTCGGCGCATTTCTCCACCTACTTTTTGGAAATAGCCTGCTACTTCAAAACTTTTTGAAAGCCCTGATGATATATATGATAAAGTTACCATGATATATGAAAAAGTTACAATGATATATATGATAAAGTTACAATGATATATATGATAAAGTTACAATGATATATGATAAAGTTACAATGATATATATGATAAAGTTACAATGATATATATGATAAAGTTACAATGATATATATGATAAAGTTACAATGATATATATGATAAAGTTACAATGATATATGATAAAGTTACAATGATATATATGATAAAGTTACAATGATATATATGATAAAGTCACAATGATATATATGATAAAGTTACAATGATATATGATAAAGTTACAATGATATATATGATAAAGTTACAATGATATATATGATAAAGTTACAATGAAAAAAACCCTTTTTTTTAGGAAAACAATAAAAAGAGACTGAAAAGAGTTAAAATGCAGGTCAAGCCACATTTGTTATTCAGGGTAAGTTGTTTGTATATTTTCAACCACCTCCACCCTGCCACACGCCTTCAACATTTCAGTAAATTGAGATTTCATCTCATATTCAAGGACTTGCCTCTCATGAAATTTTCAGAGATATTTAAAAAAAAAATTCATTATTAACCCCAAGGATTCAGTAGTAATACTTTTCCACTGTCAAATCAACACCCTTTGCAGCCCCTGCTGTGTTGCATTTTCCCAAGAGCCTAGCTGTGCTCATCTGGAACCCCTGCTGTGCTGCATCCCTAGGGAGCCTTTGTTGTGCTCTCATATTGTTGTTTTGATGGGAGTACCACTGCCATTAAATTTATATTCAAAAATTTTTATGGAGAAGGTCTGATCAAAATTTTCCCTTTCACAGCTGAGATGAATCCCAAGGGCCAAAATATATGTATTTGAATGTTTCTGATTATGTTATTATTCAATAAATATGTATTCTATGAACTTCTTTATCAGCAATTATGCCACCCCCCCCCCTTTTATATGTCGATTGGATACCTTTTATATCACATGTCTCATTGATTGTGTTTGTCATTGTCGTTATGAATGAAATTGTATAATTGGTACCACATGCTTTATATTTGATAGATTGGACAGCTGTATCTGGTACTTAAATTAAAATGCACTATACATGCACGTGGTCGCTTGTTGGTTCCGCCCCTGTGTTTGTCAGCTATGTTATGAATGAAATTCTTTGGTACCATGTGTGTCATTTTTGATAGATTTGACAGCTGTATCTGGTATTTGGATTAAATGCACTACACACGCTCGTGGTCGCTCTCACGTTACATATTTTAAACTTCTTGCATCTGAGTTTTACTTGACAATCAGTGGTAATTGTTATACCTCCGCTTGACGAGGGGTATATAGGGATCCTCATGTCCATCCGTTCATCCATCACACTTTTGTTTCGGGATAATAATTAAAGTACCGCTCAACCAAATCTTTTCAAACTTTCACACATTGCTGTGTACCATAAAATACAGGTTAAGTTTGATTACGGTGTATTTCACATTTACCGCTCATGAGTTATGGCCCTTTTTAGTCCCCTACCAGCGGAGCTAAAGGGGACTATAGTTTTAGGTTCCGTCCGTGTGTCCGTCCGTCACATTAAAATTTTAAGTTTTCCGAACTTTTTTTTTACGTCCTTTGAGATATTGACTTGATATTTGGTATGTGGTTATATCTAGATGAGATACAGTTTAAGTTCGAATTTCGTTCCGGTAGAATGATTTTTGGCTGAGTTATGGCCCTTGAACGTGTATTTTTTGTTCAAATTTTAAGTTTTCTGGCCTTTTTTTTACGTCCTTTGATATATTGACTTTATATTTGGTATGTTGCTATATCTAGATAAGTTTCAGTTTAAGTTCGAATTTCGTTCCGGTTGAATGATTTTTGGCTGAGTTATGGCCCTTGAACTTGTATTTTTTGTTCAAATTTTAAGTTTTCCGGACTTTTTTTTTACGTCCTTTGATATATGGACTTGATATTTGGTATGTGGCTATATCTAGATGAGTTACAGTTTAAGTTCGAATTTCGTTCCGGTCGAATGATTATTGGCTGAGTTATGGCCCTTAAATTTGAACTTGTATTTTTTTTCTCTCTATTTTAAGTTGTCTGGATTTTTTTTACATCCTTCGAGATATTGACTTGATTTAAAATCTAGTCACTGCAAGGTGATACTTCTAATATTTTAGGTCCTCTGATTTTTTAGGCCGGTAGGGGACAATGTATTGCTATGTGCAATACTCTCAGAATTCTTGTTCTCTTTGAAAATAGGGACTTTTTAGGTTTCCGGATGATATTTACAGTATGGCTCAACCAAATCTTTTCAAACTTTAACACAATGCTTTGGACCATCAAATACAGGTTAAGTTCGATTATGGTGTATTTCACATTTACCGTTCCTGAGTTATGGCCCTTTTTCTCTTAGAAAATAGGGACTTTTTAGGTTTGGAATGCAGGGGTATCTGTGATCACCAGATCAACTTTCTCTAGTTTATGGTTTGTTGTGATAACATCTTCTGTTTATTTGAATATCAAATCACCTACTATATACACAGTTAGAGATATGAATAAAACATATTTATGTCTCACACCTTCTAAGGGAGACATTGTTTTCGTCCTGTTTTTCTGTCACTAAATTTGTACTAGCAACTCCTACATTTTAAATGGGAATTCCTTAGAACAGCATGCTTACTTATTACCATGTTGAGAATGACATATCATTACAACATTTTAATCAAACTGTATTTGAACGAATCATTGTTCTCTTTGACTTAGAATATTTCATCAAAATAAATGATTTTAGCGGTATATTTTTATTTTAATATGTAAAGTGTTTTAGCGGTATATTTTTATTTTAATATGTAAAGTGACTTAGAAATAGTGTTAGACACTTCATAGCCTTTTAAATATGACACCAAACCTGGCAGGGATGGTCCTTGGGTGGGTTCCTTTCAAAATTGTGTCCGACAGCTCTGTCCTCCATTCAAGATGGCTGCTGTTACTAAAAATGTTTTTTATATTGTCCTTTGCTTCTTTATTATAATTCAAAATAAGTTCAAATTTTAACTGCAGCTACATGGCAATAAGTAATTAAACATATATTTCAGGTTTTTCTGTGAAAATTTTCTTTCTACCGATTTATACCAATTTTGCATACATGTGTATTTTGAAAAAATAACCACCTTAAAATCTTCTGCTTAGAAACTTGAGCTGAAATGATGTTTGATCCAAGATTGCTGCCATTAATTACTATGAGCAGAAATTTAAAATGGCAAAAATAAAAGAATCAGCTGAAATTTTTCAATGAAATTAAAAGTCAAATTGAAAACCAGGTCATTAGTGATTACAGGCTCCTGAGAGCCTCTAGTTTATTATAAGTTCAGAAATCGTACTTAAAAGTTTTATGACTACAAGACCAAGCGATATTTAATTGAAATAAAAGAGTTTTTTTTTATATTTTAATTTTTATATAAATATATATGTATTTTCAGCCAATTCCCAATGAAGGATCCCTGATTCCAGATCCATCTGCGACCTTTTCCTTATTTGATCGTGTTGTCAACGTGAGAGAAGGTTACACTGTACCGTTTGGTTTACGTGGTACAGTGGTGGGTATACACAAGGCTGAAAAGGATACTGACACAATGTACGAAGTAGTGTTTGATGAGATTTTCCCTGGTGGTTTAAAATTAAGGTATGTACATGTATGTTACACTGTATTACATTGGTGCAATGTTATGTGATCAATAATGGAATGTCTTGTGGACGCAAATCATTTCATTTCATTTTGTTTTAATCTAACTAAGATTAGATGTTAGTTATATGATTAGGGGCTGTCGTTGTCAGGATCATATGGTAGTTAGATTTACAACAACTTGTGAAATCAGTGCCTATCACCACTAAAGTTGTGAGTTCGAATGTCGTTCATGGCGAGGTATACTCGATACAATATTATTATTAAAGTTTGTCAGTTATTTCTGGCAGGTCGGTGGTTACACCGGGTACTCTGGTTTCCTCAACTAATAAAACTGACCGCCACCATATAATTGAAATATTGTTGAAAGTGGCATTAAACACCATCAAGCAAACATCAATCCAATATGGTAAAAAAAAAAAACCACATAATTCCTCAAAAGATGAACAAGAAGTAAATCAAATTTAGCACTGAAAGATTTTAGCGAAGCTGCAATGTTCATTGATGACTCTAATGACTCATTGTTAAAACTGTTTCTCTGTATTAATCAGGATTCAGTTTTAGACTGTTTTCTATTTTAATCAGAAGTCATGGTCATGATCATAATTATGGTAGTTGGATTTATACCTACTTATGCAACGAGTGCCTATCATCACTAACGTTGTGAGTTCGAATCCCACTCAGGACAGGTGTACTCAATACAACATTATGTGATAAAGTTTGTCAGTGACTTGCGTCAGGTCGATGGTTTTCTGCTGGTACTCCGGTTTTCTCCAGCATTAAAACTGACCGCCACGATATCATAGATGAAATATTGTTGAAAGTGGCATTAAATACCATATCCCCCAGTATTAATGAGATTACAGTTTCAGACTGTGTTCAGTTTTAACCAGACTTCTTAAAAATGATTGTTTCTCTGTATTTTTCAGCATGGTTTTAGACTGTTTAGACTAAGTTATCATTGTACCACAATTTGTAATTTGATATGGTCTTATTTTACAGGTGTAAAGAAAACAAAGCTTACAGAGTTCCTGGAACTGCTGTCATCAACTTATCACATGACAACAGAAAGCACCAATCAAACACAGGGTCAACTCAGGGCAGACAGAAATACTGTCAGGAAACTAATTCACCAAGACAAAATGACAATTATTTTCAAAATGCAGGATCGTCCAGAAATTTATCTTCAAAACATGACAATAGAAATTTCAGCAAAAATGCCTGGGAAAGTAATAGTAATAGTAATAATAGTGCCATTAAGAGTGATTATTATGAAAATTCAAATTGGAACAATTCAAAGGGAGGTTACTCAGGTGGATACCAAGGCTATGACAATGTAAATCAAAATACAGCTTATAATGGTCATGCCACTGATAAATCATTCGACAAATATGGCAGACAAATGAAGCAGACGACATCAAATGGAAAAGTGATGAACAAAGACTCTCCAAGACCTAGACTTGATCTAAGACAGGAAAGCTTTGATGAAAGTCAGAAAGATGTTCCATTACAATTTGTAATGCCTAAAGTTGTCTCCCCTGGAAGATCTCAGAAACCACAGAACCAACAGTCTGACCCATCCAGAGCTATGGTAACAAAGGTAAAATGTGTAGCAAATTATGTTTTCTGCTTTGTACCCATGGTTACAATTGTAACAAATTCTGTTTATTGCTCTTTAAGTGTGGTTACTATTGTATCAAGTATGCTGGTTTCTTACATACAGATACTTTGGTCATAAGAATAAGTTCTATAGAAGAGACTCATTGATTCCCATCATGACATTATATTGACGACTTACATGAGTGAGTGAGTGAGTGAGTGAGTGATATGTAGTTTAACTCAGCAATGTTTCAGCTATATCATGGTGAGAACAAGTTAATTTTCAGCCATATCATGGAGAGAACAAGTAAATTTTTCAGCTATATCATGGAGAGAACAAGTTAATTTTTCAGCCATATCATGGTGAGAACAAGTTAATTTTCAGCTATATCATGGAGAGAACAAGTTATTTTTCAGCTATATCATGGAGAGAACAAGTTAATTTTTCAGCTATATCATGGAGAGAACAAGTTAATTTTTCAGCCAGATCATGGTGAGAACAAGTTAATTTTCAGCTATATCATGGAGAGAACAAGTTAATTTTCAGCTATATCATGGAGGGAACAAGTTAATTTTCAGCTATATCATGGAGAGAACAAATTAATTTTTCAGCTATATCATGGAGAGAACAAGTTAATTTGTCAGCTATATCATGGTGAGAACAAGTTAATTTTCAGCTATATCATGGAGAGAACAAGTTAATTTTCA
>MJUT01036948.1:172420-182435 GCA_002080005.1 Gigantidas platifrons
GTAAATGAACATGAGAGACTATCCAACATTACACTTAGACACAAATTAAAGTAAAGGAACAGCTTGTATTAAGAAATGATATTGATGTAATTGAACATGAGAGACTATCCAACATTACACTTAGACACAAATTAAAGTAAAGGAACAGCTTGTAATAAGAAAGGATATGGATGTAATTGAACATGAGAGACTATCCAACATTACACTTAGACACAAATTAAAATAAAGGAACAACTTGTAATAAGAAAGGATATGGATGTAAATGGACATGAGATGGTCATATACAAGATTTTTGTTTTTGGCACTGATCGGAAATCCTACATGGCTGCCAGGGCCCATAATGTGTTCTGATTGGTCGAAATTTTAAAAATCTTCTTGTTAGAAACCACTAAGCCAATTGAATTGTGACTTTACAGGAATGATCATTGGGTGATCCTGTACTAAACTTGTGAATCGTTTGCTGATCGGAAATTTAAGATGGCCACCATGACTCGACTTAGTTTTAACATAGGACCTATGAAAAAAATGTTTAAAAGTCTTCTCCTCTGAAACCAGCAAGTCAATTTAAAGCAAACATGGCATGAATGGTCCTTAGGTGGTCAACTTTCATAATTATGTCCTGTGAGCCCGACCTCCATCCAAGATTGCTGCACTCAGCGGACATAGTTTTAACATGGGACCCTATGGGAAAATTGTTTAAAAGTCTTCCCTCTGAAACCAGTCAGCCAATTTAAAGCAAATATGGCATGGATGGTCCTTGGGTAGTATACTTTTAAAATTGTGTCCGGTGACTACTACCTCCATCCAAGATGGCTGCCATGAGCAGACATAGTTTTAACATAGAACCCTATGGGATTTGAATAGTAACTTAGATGTATTCGGCATGCAGACATTCTTAAGAGGACTTAGTTATGTCAGGTGAGTGATACAGGCTCATGTGAGCCTCTAGTTTTAACTTTTAACTGATGTCACTCCATAATGAATATTCATGTAAGTGATTCTTTTTTACCTTATACCTGATATCACTCCATAATGAATATTCATGTAAGTGATTCTTTTTTACCTTATACCTGATATCACTCCATAATGACTATTCGTGTAAGTGATTTTTTTTTTTTTTTTTTATCTTTTAACTGATATCACTCTAATGAATATTCATGTAAGTGATTTTTAAAAATCTTTTAAAGGGGCATTATCTGCGAAATCGTAAATTTTTGCTACCCATAAAAACTATCAGATATGATTGATGTCTAAATAATACGTGCGTGTGTGTATATAAATTTTATGAAATGTACTCGCATCGAGGAAAAATCGTGCAACTGCTTGTGTTTTAAGATCGATCAAGAAATGGACGCCATCTCAATAATTGTTTACAGAGTTTGTTGAATCATAATTAAATCAGCACAACAATAACTTATTTCTTATTTTTTTGTTCATCTGCTTTTAGTCGGTGTTAATTATGGACAAAGCACCATGCAAGTTTGTAGTTAATAAGCTACAAAATACAAATTATTCGTTTTTACCTGTCACAAGAAAGGTCAGTTGAATATAGAAAAAGCGAGGTCAAATTATTTGCTTGCAAGGAAATAAGTTATCGATGGTAATTTTCCTTCTCAAAAGGCGAAAAGTGGTTCGATAAGCTGTTTAATGTGAAATATTTACCTTAATTTCATCACTTTAAAGCTATTTACCAATTTTAAAAACATATAATTTTTGTTGTCAAAATCGTAGCTAATGCCCCTTTAACTGATATCTGTCCTTAATGAATATTCATGTAAGTGATTCTTTTTTCATCTTTTAACTGATATCGCTCCATAATAAATATTCATGTGAGTGATACTTTTTTTATCTTTTAACTGATATCACTCCATAATAAATATTCATGTGAGTGATACTTTTTATCTTTTAACTGATATCACTCCATAATGAATATTCATGTAAGTGATTCTGTTACTTGAAGGTGACCTTGATTTAATGAACATTCTTGCCTCTCTCATCACTTAGGATAAGAGTGAAGCCTTGAAGCAGATTTTGAATATAAATCCTGTCAAGAAAGATCAACCTCAAACAAAAGAAAATCTACCGGTATATGGGAGACAACTCTCTGTTCAAGAATTATTTGATGGTAAGACAAGCAAATACAAAATATAATTAGGAATTTTCGTAATTTTGATTTGGTTGGTTGGTTTTTGGTGTTTAACGCCACCTTCAACAATATTTCAGTTATATTGTGTCGGTACCAGGAGTACCCGGAGAAACCACAGACCAATCGCAAGCACTGACAAACTTTATCACAAAATGTTGTATTGAGTACACCTCGCCTGAACTGGATTCTAACTCACAACGTTATTGGTGATAGGTACTCATTACATAGCTGGTTGTATATCCAACTACCTTATGATCATGACCACGACAAATCCTTGTAATTTTGATATGATGTCTAATAAGTATATAATGGTAAGATAAGGAAAAAAAAAGAAAAGAAAAAAACTTGAAATAATAGTTGATTTATGTAATACTACTGAATCGGACAAATGTGCACAACTTTTTAAAAATTTCAATGGGACAGAAAATCCAGAATTTTGAGAATGGGATATAAATCTTGAATGAAGCCATTTGTTAAATTATGAGTGAAAATTTTTTTTTTTTTAAATTATGAGTGAAAAAAGGTTTTTTTTTTAAGGAAAAATTCCAGATTTTTGAAAATTGCATTTAAAACTTGAATGAATCACCAGAGATGCTAAATGAATTTTCTTTCACTGAGTCTCTTTTATTTTCATACTTGATAATGTCAGTTTATTACCTATAGTTGAAAAATAAATTTTTCTAAAGACATCATGAATTTTGAGAAATGCTTTTTAAACTTGAATGAACAGATATTAATTGCATGTTTTTAGTGATACCCTTTTATTTATATACTAGAGTGTTCCATTTGTTTTCATTTTGTTTGGAAAAATGTTTTTTAGCAATTTTTTTTTTAATTATTTCTATTCCGAATTTTTTTTCATGTCTACTAACAAAATTTTTAATTTCTCAGACACCCTAATTTAATTTATAGAATGGCTGTGTATATTGTAGCTAAGTTATTGTGTGTTTCTTGAATGACTTTTATCATGTACACTCATAGTCAAAAGATTGGAAAGTCATGTACACTCATAGTCAAAAGATTGGAAAGTCATGTACACTCATAGTCAAAAGATTGGAAAGTCAAATAATATTAAGTCTTAGGGAGAAGTAAACCAAACAGGAAGACAAAATTAGCTGTGGTTAATAACTCATAAAAATTACCATTTTTTTGGCCCCTTTCTGTTGAGTTCATATCCGAAACCATAAGAGTTAGAGGGAATCAGTCAACATACTTTCAAAAAAACTATCTGCACAATCAATTCAAAGAAAAAAAAATGCATCAAAATTGGATGAAATCCTATATTATACCTTTCAAATATGGATGAAATCCTATATTATACCTTTCAAATATGTAAGATTTCAGATTTTGGGTCCCTTTAGACCCCTTTTTGAAATAAAATACAATTTTTTTATGCCCCCACGACTATTGGTCGGGTGGAATATTGTTTTACCCCTGTCCGTCTGTGCGTCCGTCCGTTCGTCACACTTAGTATGCATAGTTTGTCCGGCTAACTCCTCCTACAGTTTTTGAGCTAGACCTTTTATATTTTGTAGACATTTAGTATGTACACTGAAGGTGTGCATACTTTGTGAATTTTGACTTTCAACAATTTTTTACAAAATTATGAATGCATGAACTTAGACAGATTTTGCTAAATCCCTATAGGATATATGGTTTTCCGGCTAACTCCTCCTACACTTTTTGAGCTAGACCTTTTATATTTTGTAGACAGTTAGTACATACACTGAAGGTGTGCATATTTTGTGGATTTTGATTTTCAACAAATTTTTACAAAATTATGGATGCATGAACTTAGACAGATTTGGCTAAATCCATATAGGATATATGGTTTGTTCGGCTAACTCCTCCTACAGTTTTTGAGCTAGACCTTTTATATTTTGTAGGCAGTTAGTACCTACACTGAAGGTGTGCATATTATATGGATTTTGACTTTCAACAATTTTTTACAAAATTATGGACGCATGAACTTAGCCACTGAAATCTGTTAATGTGTAAACAACGCTCCTTATACTTTAAATCCACAGATACAAAAACTTGATTTTCACTTAAATATGTTTCTGACATGAAACAAATCGCACCGGCAAGCACGGAATAATTCCGGGTCTTCTTGACAAAATCCAACTCAAAATCGGGCACTCCGGCTTCCTCCGCCACTAAAACTGACCGCCACGATATGGCTGAAATACTGCTGAAAGTGGCATTAAATCCCATTCAATCAATCGAACATCACATTGTTAGGTACAGATTCATTTATTTCAGTCATTTCTGCTTGATGCTGAATAAGCAAAACATTGGTTTACCCTTTTGCAATTATAACTGCGGGGGCATTGTATATATCTTACAGACACAAACACCTTTTAAAGTCTATACATAAGTTTTCTACATCATACCCGATGAATAATATACCATTCCTTGAAATTAAGTTATATTGAAAAGCCATTTGGTTCTTCAAGACGTTTTCTTTGCATTATACCCCTACACATTCCTCGGAACCAAACCAAAAGTTAAGGTCGTAAATTGAGGCGGATAAGGTTGAGACGGGGGCATTCAATTTTCTAGTTTAGTATGGTATTTCAATACCCATTACCTTTTATGTATTCCATTCCACTGCCATCGGTGACATAATGGTTAACGTGCTCACTGCGAGTGTGATAGATCGTGAGTTCATTCCACTGCCATCGGTGACGTAATGGTTAACGTGCTCACTTCTAGTGTGATAGATCGTGAGTTCATTCCACTGCCATCGGTGACGTAATGGTTAACGTGCTCACTTCCAGTGTGATAGATCGTGAGTTTATTCCACTGCCATCGGTGACGTAATGGTTAACGTGCTCACTTCTAGTGTGATAGATCGTGAGTTCATTCCACTGCCATCGATGACGTAATGGTTAACGTGCTCACTTCTAGTGTGATAGATCATGAGTTCATTCCACTGCCATCGGTGACGTAATGGTTAACATGCTCTCTTCCAGTGTGATAGATCGTGGGTTCGTGCCACTGCCATCGGTGACGTAATGGTTAACGTGCTCACTTCTAGTGTGATAGATCGTGAGTTCATTCCACTGCCATCAGTGACGTAATGGTTAACATGCTCACTTCCAGTGTGATAGATCGTGGGTTCGAGCCACTGCCATCGGTGACGTAATGGTTAACGTGCTCACTTTGAGTGTGATAGATCGTGGGTTCGAGCCACTGCCATCGGTGACGTAATGGTTAACGTGCTCACTTCCAGTGTGATAGATCGTGAGTTCATTCCACTGCCATCGGTGAGGTAATGGTTAACGTGCTCACTTCTAGTGTGATAGATCGTGAGTTCATTCCACTGCCATCGGTGACGTAATGGTTAACGTGCTCACTTCTAGTGTGATAGATCGTGAGTTCATTCCACTGCCATCAGTGATGTAATGGTTAACATGCTCACTTCCAAAGTGATAGATCGTGGGTTCGAGCCACTGCCATCGGTGACATAATGGTTAACGTGCTCACTTTGAGTGTGATAGATCGTGGGTTCGAGCCACTGCCATCGGTGACGTAATGGTTAACGTGTTCACTTCTAGTGTGATAGATCGTGAGTTCATTCCACTGCCATCGGTGACGTAATGGTTAACGTGCTCACTTCTAGTGTGATAGATTGTGAGTTCATTCCACTGCCATCGGTGACATAATGGTTAACGTGCTCACTTCCAGTGTGATAGATCGTGGGTTCGAGCCACTGCCGGGTCAAACCAAAGACTATGAAATTGGTATTTGTTTCTTCTCTGCTAAGCATGCAGTATTAAGGAGAAAGAGCAAAGACTGGTTGGCTTGAAATCATAATAATGTGTCCAAGTGGAGCGACATGTCTACCCACGGACTGTTGTTTCAGTGAGCTAGCACTATAAATATCCTACTCGGTGTGTTGGTCTAGAACAAAGCAGACCTCATCATCATCTCATTAAAAATTAACTTTTTCTCACCATGATATAGCTGAAAAATTGCTGAGTTGGTGTTAAACAACAATCACTCACTCACTTAATGCATATATTCAAATTATATGCAGGTGGGGGTATCCTCTGTAAACATTTACTCACATTTTATTAGTTTAGCTTATTATAGTAAAATTTTATTTTGAAATAAAATATTCATGATTAACAAAGATGCAGAAATTTAAAACGACAAATATTACTACTTTGGCATGCCATTGCCTTGATTACAAAATGTGTTTGATATTTTCAGGTGCCAAACAAACAGGTGCAAGTAACACAGACAGTGTGCAATCAACCAGTTCTAACCAGTTACATCCAGCTCAAATTTACAAACCACCACCTAGGATCGATCAACAGCATAACCAACCAACTCAGTACAATAATCAAGGGCAACAACCCACTCAATACAATGATCAAGGGCAACAACCCACTCAATACAACAATCAAGGGCAACAACCCACTCAATACATTAGTCAAGGGCAACAGCCAACTCAATACAGTAGTCAAGGGCAACAGCCAACTCAATACAGTAGTCAAGGGCAACAACCCACTCAGTACAGTAATCAAGGGCAGCAGCGAGTAGATCAACCATTTGGTAACCAAGGGAGACCAAAGTCTGGAGGAACATATCAAAATAAGCATAATGTCTCTAGGTATGGATCATTGTAATACTCATATTTTGTCTTTTTCTTTTTTATTGCCCCCTAGGCAATGATGGCATTGTTTTACCCATGTCAGTACTTCTATCCATGTGTCACACATTTGGTTTCCATTCAATAACTTAAGTTCCACTTTAAAACTAATCATTTGAAATTTATATATAAAGTTAGGAACATAAAGGAAGACTAAATTCAATTTTGAAATTTAAACCTTTTTCTGTTCTGGAGTTATGCCCCTGTTTATTTTAGCTGGAAGTGGGAGCATCCTTATCTTACTGACATATTCTTCCATTTTTATGCCCCCGCGGCGAAGAGTCGGGGGACCATATTAATTTACCCTTCTTCGTCCGTTAGGCTGGATATAGATACATGGTTTGTCCGGCTATCTCCACCAACAGTTTTGGAGCTACAGCTTTAATATTTTGTAGGATGTTTATACTCAAAATGACAGGTTGTTGAACTTAGTCATATTGTTCGTCCGTCTGGATATAAATACATGGTTTGTCCGGCTATCTCCTCCTACAGTTTTGGAGCTACAGCTTTAATATTTTATATGATGTTTATACACATAATGGAGGTGTGCATGTCCACAAGATTTTGATTTTCATTAAATATTTGATAATGACAGGTAGTTGGACTTCATTTCCTTCTTACTTGCTACATAATAGAAACATGGTTTGTATGGCTCCTACTACAATTTTTGACTTGTTTATAATTTCTTATGGTCAGACGGGGGCATCATTTGTGTCTTACAGACACACTTCATTAGCTCACCTGGCCATAGGCCATGTGAGCTTTTGTCATGGCTAAGCGTCCGTCGTCCATCCGTCGTCGTCCATTAGCTTTTCACATTTAAATCTTCTCTGAAACCACTGAACAGATTTGAACCAAACTTGCCAGAAATGTTCATTGTGTGGTCCTCTACCAGATTTGTGTTTTTGGTGCTGATTTGAAATTCAACATGGCTGCCAGGGGCCATAATGTGTTCTCATTGGCTGAAATTTTAAAAATCTTCTTGTCAGAAACCACCAGGCCAATTGAATTGTTACTTTGCAGGAATGATCATTGGGTGGTCCTGTAATAAACTTGTGAATTGTTTGCCGATCGGAAATTCAAGATGGCCACCATGACTCGACTTAGTTTAACATTGGACCCTATGGGAATTTCACATTTTCATCTTTTTTTCTGAAACCACAAAACAGATTTGAACAAAACTTGGCAAAAATGTTCATTGGATAGTTATATACAAGATTTTTGTTTTTGGTGCTAATCGGAAATCCAACATGGCTGCCAGGGCCCATACTGTGTTCTGATTGGTCGAAATTTTAAAAATCTTCTTGTTAGAAACCACTAAGCCAATTGAATTGTGACTTTGTAGGAATGATCATTGGGTGGTCCTGTACTAAACTTGTGAATCGTTTGCTGATCGGAAATTCAAGATGGCCACCATGACTCGACTTAGTTTTAACATTGGACCCTATGGAAAAAATGTTTAAAAGTCTTCTTCTCTGAAACCAGTAAGTCAATTTAAAGCAAACATGGCATGAATGGTCCTTAGGTGGTCAACTTTCAAATTTATGTCCTGTGACCCCGACCTCCATCCAGATGGCCGCCGTCAGCGGACATAGTTTTAACATAGGACCCTATGGGAAAAATGTGTAAATTTTTTTCCCTCTGAAACCAGTAAGCCAATTTAAAGGAAACATGGCATGAATGGTCCTTAAACGGTCAATTTTCAAAATTGTGTCTGGTGACCTTGACCTCCATCCAAGATGACTGACTTCGGCGGACATAGTTTTAACATAGGACCCTATGGGAAAAAAAGTTTTAAAATCTTCTCTGAAACCAGTAAGCCAATATAGCAAACAGTGGGAAAGCTGCCGACATTGAAGAGTTCCGATCTGTAGTCACGCGGGGAAAGGGAGATAATTATAAAAACCGTCATGGTGTCACTGTCATTTTGTATACGATCGCGAGGCCGTATTTCAAATACAAAAATAAGCAACATCTGAATTAATTTGATAATAATATGCATCGTAACTTTGTTAATGATCATGTGTTTGGTGTAACTTAATCAATAAAACATGTACAAAATGCCTAACTGCTCGAAATATCAGAAATATCAAACGACGCCAGATGTCAATAAAAAAATGGCGGGTAATACCCTGGTCTGCAGTTGACTGACACAAATGCGTCCTCAAAACCGATGAAGGTTGAAATATATTTAAATCGAAAGAATAAACATAAAGGAAGGTCTGTTAACTAAACAAACCCGTCATTTGCTTGCTACATATATAAATTTGGGTTTGAAGTCGTGGTTCATTTTCGGTCATTTTTAGCATTTTGAGACCTTTGTAGGTACGGTAATGTATTCCCTATTCTGAACTTGCTGAACAAATGTGGACTTGGAGTTACCTAATTATCGCATTTAAACATTGTCAACAAAGTTGAGTTATATTCTGGTCTCATTAAAAAAAAATCGTGGATGTAGTTCAAATTTTATTCAGGTTCAGTGGGAGCTCCGGCCGATCCATGCTAATGAAGTACGTGTTGTACACCTGACTGATGTCAAACCAGGTTTAAATTCTACCTCTGTATGTTTTTGGAACACAAGACCTCAACAAGTGATTTTGATTTTATGTGTGTGGTAGATTTTGCTGGTTTTTTGTGGGNTTTTTTTTTTTTTTTTTTTTTTTTGGTTGGAAAAAGGGGGGGGGTGGTGGTATGCCAAAAATAAATATTATACTTTTTTAAGTGCAGTAAGTTTTCTTGTCTTATTACATGGACATGTATGTGGATAAAAATAATTGTTATTGTGATTTTGGCAAGTACAATATTTCAGAAAAAAATATTCAATCTCAGAAAGCATACTGAAAAGAAAAATGATAGAAAGGGCCTGTAACAAGTATAAAAAATTTATTCACAAATTAAAAAAAACCCATAGGAAATCATACACCAAGAAATACAAACTCAAACTGGAGTCCAGACATTCAAATGTGAGTAGATTAGGATGACCACAGACCCAAACAATGACCCCATTTGATGTTGATGTGGTTGACCAATGATCCAATCCATGATCACATTTTAATTTCCTCTTTTAAGATGAAGAACAACAAAATCAATTATCTCTTTCTTTGATTCTAAGTTTGTCATGTGATGTTATCTCATTATATTCCATATAAGTTATAATTTTAAACTATCACAAAATAATTTAATAAAAAACAAACAAAATGATTTACTTT
>MJUT01036948.1:183292-194048 GCA_002080005.1 Gigantidas platifrons
AACATAACTTCCTCTCCTGTATCTGACATACAAAATGAGTTAAAACTCTTATAACATGTGAGACAACAAAATATCTTTACTGAAACATCAATATCTGTATGAAAATTTAACTCAAATTTTAAATGTTTCAAAAAGATATCCACATTTTCTTTTAAACTGAAATATATCTTGTAGTCCTTGAAGATGTTTTATACAAAACATTCTTTTTCCTTTTTCAAATGATCTAGGGCATTATAGTGGACATGACATAATACATCTGTGAATACTTGTTCATTTTGTTTTGCATATTTACCTGAAATGGAAATGTCAAATTTCTTTCCAAATAAAAATGGATCAATATCAGTGGTGTGATCTCCTCTTTTATCACAAATAATATCAAAATGGTGTAAGACACACATTTTTTTCTGAGGGGGCAACTGACATTTTCACAGTTTCTTAAAGAAAGAAGCGTGATTATAATTTTCCTCCAGTACCCTAGAAAAAATGCTTAAATTTTCTTTCACATTTCCTACAAATACAAAGAAAAATCAGACATATTTGCAAGTATTTTGTACAAACATAAAATTCAATATCATCCAACTTTTTCTGAATGAGATGGACACAACCTTTAGATATGTCTTCTTGACCACAATGACTATTTAAAAGGCTCATGATTTGTGTCAGGGTGGACTTTGTAGCAGTTCGACATATGCATACTCCTCTGTGACCACATGGGCTTGTCTTTAAGACACCATATATATAACTTTATTAAAAAAAATATGCACCTCTATCAACTTTAGGATATATATAACTTTATTTAAAAGAATATGCACCCCCACATATTATACTTGTAGCATGTAGGGTGCATACATTTTTTTTAGTAAAGTTATATCTAGTATGTAGGGGTGCATATTTTTTTTAATAAAGTTATATATAGTATGTAATTGTGCATATTTTTTTCAGTTAAGTTATACTGCATGTCATAAATGATATATTATTGGGTGCATATTTTTTTAAATACAAAATATAAAAATATGTCTTAAAAATGATATAGGGGTGCATATTCTTTTTTTCTAATAAAGTTATATTTCATGTCTTAAAGACAAGTACCTGTACCTGCTATATTTTGTACCTGTACTGTAGTCTGTACATGATTTTTTTTTTATTTAATTTTGTTTGTATTGTCCTATCCAATGAAAAAAATATTATGTGAATCAATTGTATACTGTGATTTTTATTGATTATACTGCTGGTTGACATTGTGGGCGTTTTGATTGACAATTTAAAGCATTTGTTTGTTTGTTTGTTTGTTTGTTTGATCATGAGGTTGCTCAAGAAATTACACAAAATGCTTGGCTATGGAACTGGAAGTGAGGGAAATCTTTCTTCATTACAATAATAAACAAGACGGAAATAAAACTTAAACAAAATCATAAACACAAAACAGTGTACATGACCATTTACTTGATCACATCTTGCCATTCTTGAGTTGTTTATGGAAATTATGGTGTAATTGTTCTAAAAATATATATATAAATAACTGAACAATTGTTAAATATGAATGTATCCAGAATCCAGATCCACTGTAAAACAAATAAAAAACATTTAAAGTGAGTTAAAGATCTTATAAAACCGTTTTCTCTAGTCGCGTCTGGATGTAAACAACATAGATTTTAACCTTTCTACACACAGCCTCTTTAGCATATTTGCAATGAATGATGGGTAATTATGCATTTTTTTGGAATCTCTAATCCTTTTCATATCTATTTTTGATCATTTTATATTTAAACAACCAATAGGATGCTTAATAGTCAGTTATAATTAGACCAGGGTATTTACCCGCCATAATTTTATTTCCAAAAACATCAAAGCAATTTCCGATTTTCAAAGCCGATTATAAGATATACATTTCACAGTTAATGATCAGTACGATTCAATCATATAGTAAACATACTTAAGATACCAACAAATTAAAAAAATATGCATAGTTTATTATTTTTTCTACTTTATTTCATAAAAATCCACACACATGTAACGTAAACAAATAAATGACGTGAAGTGCAGCGAGCGCCATCTATACCAATATTGGAGTATTCTTACTTGAATCTGTGGACAATACGTAACATGAGTGGAGGTACGGAAATGGTGGTTGGCGCTCCCACTGCAAACATGTCATCGATGGTCCTTAGGTGGTCAACTTCCAAAATCGTGTTCAGTGACCCCGATCTCGGTTCAAAATGGCCACCATCAGCGGTCATAGTTTTAACATAGGACCCTATGGGAAAATTGTTTAAAAGTCTTCTCCTCTGAAACCAGTCAGCCAATTTAAAGCAAACATGGCATTGATGGTCCTTGGGTAGTCTACTTTCAAAATGATGACCAGTGACCACGACCTCCATCCAAGATGGCTGCCATGAGCAGACATAGTTTTAACGTAGAACCCTATAGGATTTGAATAGTAACTTAGATGTATTAGGCATGCAGACATTCTTAAGAGGACTTATTTATGTCATGTGAGCGATACAGGCTCACCTGAGCCTCTAGTTTTTAAAAAATCACCTTTGTCCACAATTATCAAGTGCGGGGGGCATACTTCTTTTCTAGTTTATTCTATATCATTAGTCATTTTAAACATACTGTAATGTTCTTCCCACTGCATTCTGTTGTGTTTAATACACAGGTTTTTTTTTTTGTCAGAAGATCAATTGAATATCTAAGTTTGTGTTATATACAAGAATTAGTAAGAAAAGATATGGATGTAAATGAACATTAGATACTATTCAACATTACACAGAGGCACTTATTAATGTAAAGGAACAGCTGGTAGTAAGAAATGATATGGATGTAAATGAATATGAGAGATTATTCATCATCACACTGAGACACAAATTTAAGTAAAGGAACAGAACTTTTATTGCTGGAAGTTTTATACTGCTCCTTGAACTCCATCGGTGATGTAATGGTTAGCATGTTCACCTCAAGTGCATTAGATCATGGGTTCGAGCCCTGATGAGGTCGAACCAAAGACTATGAAATTGGTATTTGTTGCTTCTCCACTAAGCATTAAGGAGAAAGAGCTGGGTGGCTTGAAATTGTCCGAGTGGGAAAATATGTCAATCCGCACACTGTTGTATCGGTGAGCTAGTACTATAAAAAAATAAAACTAAGCGTGTTGGTCTAGTACAAAGCCGACCTCTTCATCATCTCATAAAAAATTATATTGTTCTTGCCATGATATAGCTGAAAAAAATTGCTGAGTTGGCATTAAAATCACTCACTCACTCCTTGAAGTTCAGTTTAGATGTGTATTATAAATAAATGCATACTATGAACAACTTACTATAGTAATGAAAATTTGGAAGCATGTTTCATAACATGGAATATGTATCTAAAAAAATGTACAGTTTTATATGGATTAAGTGTATTATGTTGTTTTAACTGGATGAGTGGATGGATATTAGTCACAGTCAAAATATCACTCCTTTTTCATTTTCTTAAATGTTACATACTGCCCATCTGTTCAATCCTATAGTATTATCTTTTGGGGAAACTTGTTTGTACAGTTGAATTTCGTTATGTGTATTATGTATGTACATGATCAAATGTGTTTTTTTTAGCTCACCTGGCCAAAGGCCATGTGAGCTTTTGCCATTATGTTTCGTCCGTCGTCGTCGTCTGTCGTAAACTTTTCACATTTTAATCTTCTCCTCAGAAACCACTAAGCCAATTGCAACCAAACTTTGGTGGTATGGTCCTTGGATGGCCCCCTTCCAAAATTGTGTCCGGTGATCGCGACTTCCAACCAAGATGGCCACCAAGCTAAAAATAGAAAAAAAGGGGAGATGAAGTTTTAATTGTCCGTTGCTGCTTTAGTATAAGTTATAAGTGTTCTGTGAAATATTTCTTTCAGCCGATTTATACCGATTATGCAAATAAGGCATATTTTGTTAAAAGATCACATTTAATTCTTCCGTTTTGTTGGGTTTTCTATGTAAGACAAGCCATAAAGACAGCTGCGCGTGACCTTGTTTTACATGGCATTGTCAGCCGATCAAATCAGCCGAGTATAATCAATAATCAATTCTACGACTGCTGTAGTAATATAAAATGTCGTCTTTGTAGATCTAAAAAGCTTCAAATATCAATTTTACCTGAATTTTAACTGATTTCCCCAAATAGATTTAATGCGGTTTTAGATAAGTGTGTATTTACTGCATTGCACGTGGCATTGTAATATTTTGTGTAGTAAACATGACATTGACATGTGAATGAATGAATGAAATCAACATGCTGTGTTTTTACGTTGAAACGGAAGAAACAGGCACTTGCACTCATCCTTATTGAAGATCTGAGATTTCTTCCACTCGTGAGAGAAATTCAGCATCTTTCCACTTGTTCCGCTACGCTCCACTCGTGAAAAGACGGAATTTCTCACACTCGTGGAAGAAATCCCAGATCTTCAATAGGGACTCGTGTAAGAACCTATTAATCTTCTTCTCTGAAACCGCAGAACCAAATTAAACCAAACCTGACAGGGATGGTCCCTGGGTGGGTCTCTTTCGAAATTGTGTCCGACAACCCCGTCCTCCATTCAAGATGGCTGCTGTTGCTAAAAATTGAAATGTCTTCAATTGTCCATTGCTGCTTTAGTATAAGTCAAAATGAGCTCAAATTTTAACTGCAGCTACATGGCAATGAGTAGTTTAACATATATTCCGTTTTTAGCTCACCTGGCCTTTAGACCATGTGAACTATAGCCATCACTTTTCGTCCGTCGTCCGTCAGTCAACATTTCACATTTTAATCTTCTCCTCAGAAACCACTGGGCCAATTGAAACCAAACTTTGGTGGAATGGTCCTTGGATGGCCCCCTTCCAAAAGTGTGTCCGGTGATCCCGACTTCCAACCAAGATGGCTGCCAAGCTTAAAATAGAAAAAGGGGGGATGAAATTTAAAACAAATCTTCTCCTTTGAAACTACTGAGCCATTCTCAACCAAACTTTGCTGAAATGATCCTTGGGTGGTCCCCTTTCAAAATTATGTTGGGCATTTCAGACCTCCGACCAAGATGGCCACCACAGCCGAACTTAATTTAACATAGAACCCTATGGGAAATTCCCATAAAAATGTTCTTGTCTGAAACCATTTGCTCAATAAGAACTAAATTTTGATGAAATAGTCATTGGATGGTTCTCTTCCAAAAATGTGTCTGTCGGTTCGGCCCTTCGACCAAGATGGCCCCCACAGCCGAACTTACCTTAACATAGAACCCTATGGGAAATTCACATAAAAATTTTCTCTTCAGAAACCACTTGGCCAATTGCAACCAAACTTTGGTGGAATGGTCCTTGGATGGTCCCCTTCCAAACTTGTTTCCGGTGATCCCGACTTCCAACCAAGATGGCCACCAAGCTTAAAATAGAGAAAAGGGGGGATGAAATTAAATACAAATCTTCTCCTCTGAATTTACAGAGCCAATCTCAACCAAACTTTGCTGAAATGATCCTTGGGTGGTCCCCTTCCAAAAATGTGTTCGACATTTCAGACCTCCGACCAAGATGGCCACCACAGCCGAACTTAATTTAACATAGGACCCTATGGGAAATTCCCATAAAAATCTTTTTGTCTGAAACCATTTGCTCAATAAGAACTACATTTTGATGAAATAGTCATTGGATGGTTCTCTTCCAAAAATATGTCTGGCAGTAGGCCCTTCGACCAAGATGGCCCCCACAGCCAAACTTAGCTTAACATAGGACCCTATGGGAAATTCACATAAAAATCTTCGTCTGGAACCAGTTGCTCAATTGGAACCAAACTTTGATAAAATAGTAATTGGATGGTCCTCTTCCAAAATTGTGTGTGGTGGTCCTGCCCTCTGACCAAGATGGCTGCACAGCTGAACTTAGTTTAACATAGGACCCTATGGGAAATTCACATAAAAGCCATCTTGTCTGGAACCAGTAGCTCAATTAGAACCAAACTTTGATGGAATAGTCATTGGATGGTCATTTTCCAAAATTGTGTCCGGCAGTCGCACTCTCCCGCCAAGATGGCCACCATAGTGCAGTTGCATTGTTATTGAAAGCAGCTTTGATCCAGGTGAGCGATTACAGGCTGGGAGCTGCTGGTTTTTCCTCTCGAAGTTTCGACAATTATTGAATCTATACTTGGTAAAATTCAGATAATAACATCTCATCAGATAAATTTTTTTTATTTATTTATTTATTTTTTTAAATCAGTACTTATGCAGTGTTAAAAATATGTACACAATACACACAAATGATGATCAAAATATTGTAAATGACCGACAACAATAGTTTGAATCCACTTTTCTCAATATTACCTGACAGAGTTGCCTATCTTACTTAATCCCTCACTCCCCTTAAGTCGAATTTCTGATAACTTAAAATTGTTCAACAGTGACTCCTGTGAACTTCGAGATTCAACTGTATATTGTATGATGTCTTTGTATGATATAGCCATGCAGTTGTTAAGATCTCTGACTTCTGACCTTAAGTTTTAGCAACACTGAAATGAGTTTGCACCCTGATCTCAAGTGTTAAGGTTTCCAAAGACCTGCTCCTGACTGGAGACCACATTGGTGGTCTAATGGTTAGCATACACACCTCAAATATCTTACATTGTGGCTTCAAACTCCTGTAGCATACACACCTCAAATATCTTACATTGTGGCTTCAAACTCCTGTAGCATACACACCTCAAATATCTTACATTGTGGCTTCAAACTTCTGTAGCATACACACCTCAAATATCTTACATTGTGGCTTCAAACTTCTGTTAACCTAAGTACACACAATAAGGGAATAAAGGCAAAGACTGATTGGGTAATAAATCGGGATAATGTGTGTGAGTGTGGCGACATGTCTACCTGTGGACTGTTGTTTCAGTGAACTAGCACTAAAAAATCCAACTAAGTATATTGGTCTACTACAAAGGAGACTTCATCATCATCTCATTGAAACATAACCTGTTCTTGCCATGATATACCGTAAATTGGGATATTTTGGCATCAGGATATTTTGGCGGTTTTCTGTCAAAATGTGGATGTTTAATTTTGGTACTTTCCAAAAGATGATTGTTTTATTTTGGTGCTTTTCAAATGGTTAGAAAAAAAATAAATGCTTGTGACCAATGTTTTTTTTTATCGTAGATCAAAAACTTGATGTCAAATACGACCAGTATCTGACTGGAAGTTTATTTAGAAAAGTAACTAAGAAATTAGATACGGACGAAATACAAATACTTTTTCCGGATGGCATTATCTGTGGATGAAAATTAATAAATAGTGATAAAATATTTATTAGCTATTAAAAGATGATAAGATGAACTTTAAAGCAACATAAAACTCAAATTCACAATTACACTGCATAGGCTACCTTAATTAACGTTTGTCAATAGGTGTTTTTACAACAGGTGTGAAATCCGTCTCATGTTTAACAATTTATTTGACTGACGACTGCCGGTATACTAATCATACAATAAATATGTCAATGATTAAGACCCTAGAGCTAAATTGACAATTAACATTTAGTTTCTTGTGAAAATTATAATACACATATTGTTAAATTATAAGCTTTATTTATGTTCATTGCAAAGATCAGCCCTACGTTTATCAACATTGGTACTGTCAGTTAATAAAAAAAACTCCTGTTGTTTAGGTTTAAAAAACTGCAGTATTGACTTCGACGACATTTTGATTCAAATGGCTACGAGCCTACGAATTCTACTAAGTTTTAATTTTACCACATGACCCTGATATCTACTCACAACTTTCGGAGGAAACATAAATACTTGAGTTGTGAATACTATTGATAATTTTAAGATTGATTAGTTTGAGTAAGATCAATATCGTACTAGAACTTCTATAAAATATTGGTATTTTTTATTTTAGTGAACTTTATTTTTTGGCGTGTTTAATTTTGGCACTTTCCAGAGAGGTACCAAATACAATGTAAACCAAAATAAAACTACGGCCAAAATATCCCAATTTACGGTAGCAGAAAAATTGCTCATTTGGCGTTAAACAATGATCACTTACTTAATCCTGACCATGGGTTTCACAGGTAGTTTTTTTATTATCCCCCCGCGATAGCGGTGAGGGGATATAGTAATAGCGGCCGTCTGTCTGTCTGTCTGTCCATCCGTCACACTTTCTTGTTTACGCGATAACTTAGTAAATATGGATAGATTTGAATAATTTTTTGTATGTGGCTTGTAATTATCATTATCTTGGATGGGTTCTAACATGGAAATATTTGAAGCAAGGGTTTTGGGGGAAAATCTTAGTTTTTGGTTGAAAAATCACCAATTTTGAGAATTGTGTCTTGTTTACGCGTTAACTTTAGTAAACATGGATAAATTTGAATTATCTTTTGCGTGTGGCTTGTAAATATCATTATCTTGGATGGGTTCTTACATGGAAATATTTTAGGCAAGGGTTTTGGGGGAAAATCTTAATTTTTGGTTGAAAAATCAACAATTTTGAGAATTGAGTCTTGTTTACACGATAACTTGAGTAAACATGGATAGATTTGAATAATGTTTTGCATGTGGCTTGTAATTATCATTATCTTGGATGGGTTCTAACATGGAAAATTTGAAGCAAGTGTTTTGGAAGAAAATCTTAGTTTTTGGTTGAAAAATCACAAATTTTGAGAATTGAGTCTTGTTTACACGATAACTTGAGTAAACATGGATAGATTTGAATAATATTTTGTAAGTAGCTTGTAATTATCATTATCTTGGATGGGTTCTAACATGGAAATATTTGAAGCAAGGGTTTTTGGGGGAAAATGTTAGTTTTTGGTTGAAAAATCACAAATTTTGAGAATTGTGTCTTGTTTATGTGATAACTTTAGTAAACATGGATAGATTTGTATAATCTTTGCATGTGGCTTGTAAGTATGTTATACATTAAGACTGCAAGGCTGCTTTCTATAAATATATAAAACTAAATATTGTGCAAGTGCGAGGGGATACGTCGCGCATTCATGTGCTAGGCGGTTCTTTTATATAGAACTGCTCTGGCTCTCCTATCCCTGTAAGTTCAATATATTAGTAGCTGAAAAATTGCTGAGAGTAGCAATAAACATTGATAACCTAAAGTAATCTCACTGTATTTTTTAATTGTAGGAACCCAGTAATGCAGCTTTTACACTTTTGTCAATCATTCAAGCTGTCAGAACCAAAATATGAATTCAGTAAGCAGGTAGGTTCATACTGAAAAGTAAATACTGGTAGTAAAACTTGTCATATCAGTTCAGGGTCATCCTGACTGGATCGTATACAGGAAATAGTAGGATTTGCATCTAAATATGTAATCATTTTCTATCACCACTCGGGACGGTCGTGTTCATAATCATATGGTAGTTGAATTTACAACTACCTGTGCAATCAGTGCCTATCGCCACTAACGATGTGAGTTTGAATCCTGCTCATGTCAGTGACTTGTAGCAGGTCGGTGGTTTTCTTTTGGGTACTTTGGTTTCCTCCACGAATAAAACTGACCACCACAATATAACTGAATTATTGTTGAAAGTGGCGTTAAGCACTATGACGCAACCAAACTCAACCCAAACATGACTGGGATGGTCCTTAAGGGATCTTGTTTTTACTTTTTGTGGTCATATGGATATATCATCATAATTTTCTGTAGACACCATGTTTTTTTTTACAATCACTTAAATTGTATTAGAACAATCTTTTTGATTTTTTAAATTGATTTTTAGAATTCTAGCCCTACCCACTTCTAAATTAGAGGCCTAAAGTAGCAAAAAATGGTTGACTTGCAGACGTCGTAATGTAGCCCTATAATAAAAATACATAATATCAACATTAATGTTATCCACATTTTGTGATGTTTCTTTGTTACAACATTCATGCAATCGTGATGTGATACTATTGTAACATCATAGAATGCTTATATATAGGAGTTATCTCCCCTTAAAATGTTTTACAAATATCAAATATCCAGGCCTATCAATAAGGGGCAGTACCAGGTACTTTTACCCACCTAAAATAGACTTGAAAAATATTGAAAGCCCTGTATATCTAGATTTTTTACAGATTTTTTACTTATCCAGTTTATTCTACAATATTGAAATTTGTTTTATTTTCAGATGCACGGAGGTTATTTATGTGTAATATATTTAACTAATGGACAAAGATTTCAAGGAGCTGTGACACATACTCAAGAAGCTGCTGCAGAGAGTGCTGCTAGTATAGCACTTCATCACTTAGTAAGATGACAGTCACTTGAAGTTTTAAAAATTAGGGGAAAAAATATGAAAAACTTTGGTCATCTATAATAAATAAGAGAAGTTATGAAATGCGTTTTTTGCGCCAACATGTAAACAATGATTAACTGACAACTGCCGGTGCCAAGGGGTGTGCTTTAACCGCCTCTGTCGACTCATGGCATGTTTATTTACTCATCGGTAATGTTTTAACCTACAAGCATCCTCTATCTGCGACGATTCGACAACTTTTTCATCAATTTCGTGTCTACTGTCTATGAAACGGACTCCATGGTGGTAGTGTCCCGCAGTGAATGAAAACTTATACTAAACAAGGAGTCGAAGTCGGAAAATATCCGGATTATTACCCCTTTTGATTTGCAAGGGCAAAGATCTAAACTTGACCATTCACACGGTGATACAAGTTACATGATACCAATACTATCAATCCTATAAACAGTACTATACCAATACTATCAATCCTATTTTATAAACAGTATTATACCAATACTATCAAT
>MJUT01036949.1:10345-21227 GCA_002080005.1 Gigantidas platifrons
AATTTATCCAAAAACACTCTTAGGACACCTATTTTGGTGTCCTAACTTTACGATAAATTTAAGGACATATCGCAAATTAGGACACCTTCATTAACTCGACTTAGGACAAAGATATGTCATAAGACCATCCTAAGATACGTCTTAGTCCTAAGACACAGGCTGACGTCTCGCATGAAATTGGTGTCAGTAACGTAACGTCAAAAAGCTTGACTTTAACGTCAAATGCGTTCGAGTAATTGATTTAATTAACGTCGCACTTGCTTCTTCAAGACGAAGATGTTATCTGAGCCCTTAGTTTTTGTTGAAATCCTCGAATTGTTCATTTATTTTTTGGTTTTCTGCGTTTTTTTGGTTTGGTTCTTTTCTGTTCTTTGCTGTATTTTTTCTGTTTTCTTGGATCAGTCTTTGTCCCTGGACAGACGGCTATCGTTTTTTTTTCTTGTTTTTGTTTGGTTTTGTTTTTTTACAGGTGTAATCATGGTTTCCTTGATTTTACTGCATATTATAAATTGAGTTTATCTGACTAAAATGTATGTTGTAGTTTTTGAACAGTGAAAGTAGACAGGATAATCAGATAATTGAAAACTTCAAAGTTATTTGTAATGTTAGGAAAATATCCCGATGTGACAAATATCAACGACAAATTAAGAATATATTCTTATATTACAAAAAAATCTACAAAAGCGCAATTGAAAAGTTCTGTGTAACCTTTACAGTCAAGAAATAAATATATCACTCGGAACTATCTACAACTGCCAGAATTTCCAAATGTAGAGGTTCTGGAAGAATAACTCGATTATGTGTTCCTAGTTCGGCACAGATTTAGATTAAAGATTCCGCTGGAACAAATGCCAACTTCCGCGGAATAAGTTTGTAAGCTAGGGGATTCGATTTCACTCTGTCGTAATACAGTCCCTTTATAATTTCAAAGCAAGCTGGATACTCAATTCCCCAGTCATCTTTGCTTGTTGTGTTTAAAACTTCGGGAAGACTTGTGACCTTAAGCAAATAATAATCCAAAAACTTATCGTCGGCTTTGACTGCTATAATACTGTTAATGGATAGCAAGTCATTAGAACTTATGTTGTCGTTATCTATTTCTTCCTCTAAACTAACCTCTCGTCCAAGTTCTTGTTTCATTTGAATTGTGCGTTTGCTACCAACATGACTTAAGTTCTCGCACATTTCGTATTTTTCAGATACACAGCTTCCACATGTATAGCATGAAAGATTGAAAACTGAGATAACACCCTCTTCTGTAGAACGCGCCTGGTGTATTTCTCTGTTATGTGAAACAGGTTTAAACCTTCGGTTTTGATCATAATGTATACTCTCAGTGTATCTAAAAATCCTCCGTTTACATACAGCAGACCTTGAAGAAACCAATGATTTTTGACAAAAATTAAATAGATCTTTGGCATTCTTAATTTTGACATTTCCACGTAACACGGATATATCGGCCTGTCGCTTCACGTAACCCCCAGCAGCATCCTGCGGACCTTTGGCGTGACTCGTTTCAAAGTAATTTCGTTGAATACGTTCATAATCTAATTCAGAAACTGTGCGTGATAAATCACCAAGACAATGGCGAGATTTGTATTGAGCACTACATCCATCTCTGAACTCATGCATTATTGTTACTGGATAGGATATAGAATCTAGATAGTCCCTTATTTGTTTCTGAACATGACTGGTAAAATAATTATCATGCTGTAAATCAGGTGAAACCACGAAAAAATGTTCCGTAATTATTTCAGGAAACTCCTCTATGCTCTCAAGTCCGTCATACTCAAGAATAGCGTGTCGATGTATGATGGTAACATGAAGTGAACATTCTGTTCTTTGAAAATAGTTGGACTGGATTTCATTTTTTTTCAGAACATCTGTAATTTTCTGAAAAGTCGTGAACACAGACGCAATGTCCGAACGGTAAATTTTGAAGCAGTAATTTCATTTGCATGTTCTGCCAAATAGCTCGGTGCTGATGGCTTGGAAAAGATTCCAGTGAATTTCTGAAATAAACAAACATTTCTCCAACTTTTGTTTTCTTTCTGGTCAAAGTTAATCGTCGACGTGTATTTTGCTTGTCTGAGTTTTCTTGTGTGTATTCATATTTGTTCCACTCAACTTCCGGTGCGGAATCAGAAATGTCCAACTCTTTGTCACTTATTTCAAAATTATTGACCCCACATTTCGAACATTTACGATCCAAGCACAATTTGTTATGATAATCACCATCTTTTTCACAAAGGGTAGCATCAACAACTTCTGATAGTTTAGAAAATATTGTCGGTTGCAGTTCTTCGTCTTCTGTATCTTGGTTTTTTCGTCTGAAAGTCATGCAACTTTTAAACAGTAATTGTACCTACAGCAGCACGTGTTTCTATCTTTTGGCAATGCAGAACGAACAAAGTATGGTTTTAACTTTTTAAACGATCTCTGTCTAATTTTGATTTCCGGAATTTTTTTAATGAATTCCACATAGGCTTCTGTTTGTGTTTTCTCCAATACATGGACCATATGACTGGTGTAAACTTTTGGGCCTAGTCGTTCCCTTTTAATGTCCGACTTATTTCCAGTAGGATGGGAAATTCCGGGAGAAAGCCAAAAATCATACACAACTTTTTTCGTCTTTTCGTCAATCGAATCTGATCTCGTTTTTCTAGTGGTAAAATCCCATGCTGAAGATTCTGATTTTAAAATTTTGGTCCGTATTCTCTTACCGCCCGATAGTCTTCTCGCTGGAACCCCTAATACTTTTGCAAGTTTCATTTTACATCTTGAAGTTCCAATACTTTCACCGCTAACCGATGCAGTTACTGCGTGCATAACGAAAGTGCATTTTTGGACCTTTTCATTTTTGTTGACTGAATTACTTCCTTTATATTATCAATGACGTTGTCTCTAACGGCGAAAATGTACTTTTTAGACCCATGACTGTTGGAGAATCTGGTGATCTTTTAGACAGATAAGTTGAAAGAACTGCTGACCGTTTATTCGGTGATTTAGGGAGACTGTCTTTCAATCTTTTTATAGCTCTTGTTTTTTCCATCCTATTTTTAAATACGTTTGAACTTTTAGTGCGAGTTTCATTTCCATTTGAAGGTGTGGAGTTCAATTTGCTACGGAATTTCTTTACACGAACTGTACTTTTCTCCTTCTGTTTCTCCTTTTTTCGTATATTGTCTCGTTGTTTTCTCTTTCGTACTGCTGCTTTGCTTCCACTATACTCTGGTTTTGGATGAAGATTTCGGTAAGACTGTCTATTTTGCTTATTTTTCTTTTCTTTCTTTTTTGATCGATACCATTCTAATCTTTCCTTTGGAGACAAAATTGCTGGCTGCTTGTCGACATCTGAAAATATAAAATAAATATGTAAATATTTAAATAAATAGTTTGTTGCGTGCGTGCGTGCGTCCGTGCGTCCGTGCGTCCGTACGTGCGAAAAATTTGAAAATGTGTATATAAATTTCCTCGACAACTGTATTTCAATTTTCTGCATAGAACAAAAACGTGGAGTTTAGTAATAAGAACAAAATATTGCAGCACAAACAGTTTACTCTCGTTCTAAGCATTGTAAACCCACTTTACACACTTGTTTTAACGTATGGACACGTTGGGCAGTTGCCCATGGGTCCCACTAGCGTAGGGGTCCCATGCGAATCTATGTATGTTGTGTATGGCATGTTTTTTTTAAATGTTCAAACACTAATTTTGTTGGAAGTACCAATACAATAGATATATGTTTAATTTTACCGACCATTTACATTTTTATTCATGTGAGTGGTTGTGTAGGTAGGGGCCCCGGTGTACCGCTTTACCTGGGGGCCTATAATGCTGTTAAGACGCCCCGGGTTACAACGAACGTAATCTGATGTATTATTATGATAAGGCATAAAATGTTGTATTTAGAGTAGGTGCTAATATTAATAAAAACGTAGATATCTAATTTAGTGCGCACGACGCCTTTTGGAATCACATTCATTAGGTACACGCTCAAAGTCGAAAGACTGAAAAGCCAAATACCGGTGTCGTATAGTAAACCTTCCTCATAACAAACTTTCCCCCGGAATGTTAACCATATAGTAAACCTTCCTCATAACAAACTTTCCCCCGGAATGTTAACCATATAGTAAACCTTCCTCATAACAAACTTTCCCCCGGAATGTTAACCATATAGTAAACCTTCCTCATAACAAACTTTCCCCCGGAATGTTAACCATATAGTAAACATTCCTCATAACAAACTTTCCTCCGGAATGTTAACCATATAGTAAACATTCCTCATAGCAAACTTTCCTCCGGAATGTTAACCATATAGTAAACATTCCTCATAACAAACTTTCCCCCGAATGTTAAACATATAGTAAACATTCCCCCTCGGAATATTTGCTATATAGTAAACCTTCCCCCCGGATACTTTACTATATAGTAAATATTCCCCCGGGGGAAAATTTACCTATATAGCAGACATTCCCCCATAGCCGATCATCCCCCGGATATTTTGCTATATAGTAAATGTTCCCCCTTAATCCAGATAATTACTATTGATTCGGAATCTAACACCTTAATCGTGTTAATTTTAATTGTTATATACCATTAATTATATCCGGTTATGATTAAAAGGTAAAAAGGCACATGCTTTGCATTAAAAAATGTACGGAGCCATTTTGCTGTATTTGAAAAAGTGTAGGTAGGAAGGTTTACTATGCGGAATAAATACTATATAGTAAACATTCCCATGGGGGAAGGTTTACTATATTGTAAATCTTCCGGGGGATTAATCTACTATGGGGGAAGGTTTACTCTATGACACCGGTAATTTAAAAATCATTGAGAGCAATAAAACCAAAGGGCCTAAACAGGATGGCCAAAATGAGCTAATAACATCAAATGGATAGTTTTCTTTACCGACATATGATAAGAACGTGATGGTCAACAATTCCACAAAATATCGACAAATCGAACAACCACCTCTATCAAACAACTGAACTGAACACACAACAATACCTGGAAATATGACGTTAAAAATCCATGTCCTGACATATGACAGTCACTTCAATGTGGCTAACATAAAACAAAATATTATCTGAGACGAATGTAGGGTCCCCTTAGTTCGAAAGGATGTTCAAGTACCGGGAATATCCGAACACAAAAGGCAGCAATAATACCAACTTAAAAGTAAAACAAAACAAACTAAAAAGCTCTGACAACATTACAACACCCATAAAAACGGAGACTGTTAAATCAATATATTCTAAATACATCACACGTTGTTTAAAAAAAAAAAGATTGGAGAATACTGAAGGAGCAAATAAAAAGTGACAATCAAGAGAAACTGGCAACATGGGGTACACAAGACGAAGTGAAAATAAAAAATGGACAATCCAGAGAAACTGTCAACATAGGGTACACAAGACGAAGACAAACAAAACAAAAACACAACACAATATGTGTTGGACATCACTATACGCAAACAAACACAAATAACGTAGATAAGACATGGCCCCTCCTACAAACAATTGGAGGTATAAAAGAACCGAACAACGTTTCCATAACATTTAGCACATGGAAGATATATATCACATCAAAAGTGTACTCTCACGAAACAAACATTCCGTATTATGTTGTATTATTTAATTTTCATCTTTTTGTTTGTTCTGTTTTGTTTTTGAGTCCATATTTTCTAATTAGACTTGCACAGTAATGTGCCTGTTGCCACTTTTGGACTATTAGTTCCCGAAGATATCACACGCCACGTAGTCATTGTTTCGATACTGACGTGGCTTATCAAATATATTTATCATTGAAATTTAGAGTTAAATAAAAATAAATACGCTAATTAGTATTAAATCTATTTAGGTCAATCTCCCTCAGAATCAGATATATGTAGCCTTCAAATATTTAGGAAACCCTGTTTAGGCTCTCTGGGTGTCCTGCTCCCAGAGACTTTTACATTATTTGCCTTTCAAATCGTTTGACTTTGAACATACATATACCTGAAGGTTATTCCATGATTTGATTTGATTTGATTTATTGTGCATAACGCCACTTTCAACAATATTTCAGCCATATCATGGCGACGACCAGTTTTAGTGGTGAAAGAAGCCGAAGTACCCGGAGAGAACCACCGACCATAGGCAAGCAACTGGTAAACTTTATCACTTGCGGCTGCGATGTTGGGTGCACCCTTTTTGTACATTTACAAAGCCGGGCGCTAACCCACCTCGTATTAGTGATAAGCTTGTATGAGTTGTTAGGTCATCCAACTACCTAACTCATTGAGCCACCCGGGCCCTAAGGTTATTCCTAATTCATTGAGCCACCCGGGCCCTAAGGTTATTCCTAACTCATTTAGCCACCCGGGCCCTAAGGTTATTCCTAACTCATTGAGCCACCAGGGTCCTAAGGTTATTCCTAACTCATTGAGCCACCCGGGCCCTAAGTTTATTCCTAACTCATTTAGCCACCCGGGCCCTAAGGTTATTCCTAACTCATTGAGCCACCCGGACCCTAAGGTTATTCCTAACTCATTGAGCCACCAGGGCCCTAAGGTTATTCCTAACTCATTTAGCCACACGGGCCCTTAGGTTATTCCTAACTCATTGAGCCACCCGGGCCCTAAGGTTATTCCAGAAACGCATCATGCATACTAAATGAGATATATTATATACACATGTGTTGTTATTGAATCATAGCTGACACTGCACTGTGCTTTGGTTTATTTTTTTATATATATAACTGGGATAATAATAGTAGTATCTAATCGGTTACATCTTAAAGCTGAAACCTCAGAACTAATAAATGTTTATGAAGCAACACGGGGAAGTGGACAACACTCGGTAAAAAGGTTACCGTTGTTTAATCTTTATTTTAACTACACCTCCCAGACCTTGTTTTCTTTCAGGGGTCATCGTGGTCGTGATCGTGTGATAGTTGGATTTAAAACTACATATGCAATCAGTACCTGTCACCACTAACGTTGTGAGTTCGAATCCCACGCAGGCGATGTGTACTCGATACAACATTATGTGATAACGTTCGTCAGTGACATGCGACAGGTTGCTGGTTTTCTCCGGGTACTCCGGTGTCTTCCACCATTGAAACTGACCGCCAAAATATAACTGAAACATTGTCCCCATAACTCTAACCCTTGTTTTCTTTTTTTCTTTTTGTTAAGTTAAATCGGTCATGTTATACAATATTGAACAGATGCAACCCATTATGTAACTTAAGGTAGACAATGAACAGACATGGGTCATTATCAAAAAACACGCACTTTTCTGTTATTACGCAATTAAAAGACAAATATCAACCAAACTGATTGGAGAAAACATGTTTTGCATGAAGGTACATCAGCTCTCTGTAGTTTTACCATCTAAATTCAGATTGGTCCAATGGCGAATTAATACTTGCTACACGAAGACCTGTTTTGTCCTTGGTGTTACGTGTTATTTTTCCAGAATG
The DNA here is from genome assembly GCA_002080005.1 of Gigantidas platifrons. Taxonomy (NCBI): domain Eukaryota; kingdom Metazoa; phylum Mollusca; class Bivalvia; order Mytilida; family Modiolidae; genus Gigantidas; species Gigantidas platifrons. The sequence continues at coordinate 17,813 of MJUT01036949.1, forward strand.
ACTTTCTTTTGGTCAATTGTACTATTCAGATGTAATGATTTTATTCGATCTTCATATTATTTTTGAACTATTCCTAAGATTCTAATAGAACAACATTATTTTTGCTCGATATACCGGGTATATTGAAATTTAAAAAGAAAATTAGAAAAAAAACCTGCTGTTATAGATTTTCATGTCTGTGGTGTTACCCTTCCTATTGAGGCTTGTAAGAGTTATCTGTCTTGTCATATTTGAAGCAAAAATAGTTTCTCCCGTTGCTTATTTCCTGTTTCATGACATGTGCAGACGACAAAAACAAAAGTGATCCATAAACTAATGTAGAGCCGAAAATGTACGTGCGATTGACATAGTATATAAATTGTATGTCTATGGTGTACATCTCACTACTTCTTTTTGTTAGAATTGAACAAAATGTAAAAATACACAATACATTGCATTTGGTATTCTTCACAGGATATACATATAAAATATCGCCAGGGAGACATTATTTTCCTTTTATCATGAAAATACTTACCTGTTTTCTGTGGTGTTACCATAAAGATTGTGTAATTCAGAACATAATAATGCTCTTTAACCTATGCAGAAAAATTGTTCAAACATCGTCATTTATATATAAGATATAGTTTAACAAGCTGGTGGGAGTATACTTTTTAGACCTGGTAACACCAGGGACATATCTTCATAACACCATGGACATATCTTCATAACACCATGGACAAAACTGATATTGCTCATGCATTAAACCAATATGTTGAAAAACTGAATATTGTACTGAAAACAATAAGAAAACAACACATATATGTTGATAGTTGTGTTTTTTCTTGAATTAAATGTTTACATTCATGAAGATGTCCCTGGTGTTACTTTTGTCATCTGTGGTGTTACCTCTTGTCAATGGTGTTACCTCATGTAAATTGTTTCATAAAAAGGATAAATGACATATTTGAAGTAAATTATATTATAGTTGAATAAAGTTGACTTTGATAACTATGTATAAGTCATATTTTCTTTATATAAAGTGAAACAAAATACAATTATGAAAACTTGTTTGTTTCATATTGCAGCTTAAATGGAATTCCACAACTACATATCCAAATATTGTGAAAAAAAAACTAGTGCTCCAAAGAAAATATCTTACATTATGCATAATTTCCCTGTATATTATGTATGTAACCACTTTTTACACAAATTTTTTTTTTCATTTTCCTAAAAAGAATAATTTTATGTTGGTAACACCACGGACTGAAAGGTATTAGGGGGTGCTACATATCTAGAAATATTTTGCTTCATGGTGGTTTTCCCGACTGCATATTATGTGAATATGTCATTGTAATGTAGGAAAAACTAATAGGCTAAAGCAAAACGGGAACGAAAACATTTGATGTCACCAAAATATGAACAGGAAAAAGTGTGTGTATTTTGATAATGACCCACATATGAATAATACATTTGATCAAATATTCGTATGTCCTTATACGTCTCTGAATTCCATTGCTATTTATATCATTTACTTGCAAAGTAATCCGACACGTCAATCACGCCTAATTTCCTAGAATTATCGGTCATGAAATGATTGACATATTGGTAAAGCACGGTTAAAGACATCAAATTACTAGATCAGGTCACATAATACTGATATATTTATATAAATTATAAAAGAAGACACGATATTAATCCAGAAAAGTATATTTTAGCATGATTGAGTATCACATGATGGATTGTGGGTATCATGTGATGAATAATGAGTATCATGTGATGAATTATGAGTATCATGTGATGCATTATGAGTATCATGTGATGCATTTATAAGTATCATGTGATGCATTTATAAGTATCATGTGATGAATTATGAGAATCATGTGATGCATTATGAAATATCGTGTGATGAATTATAAGTATCGTGTGATGAACTATGAGTATCTTGTGATGCATTATGAGTATCACGTGATGCATTATGTGTATCAAATCATACGACATTCTCCGAAATAGCAGGTCGAAATGATAAGTTACATATTACAAATGATTTATGGGAAGTCATATGGAAATATTCCTATTTACTAAAAACACATTATCCTGATCTAGATCAACCAATCTTTGCTCTTATACTCGTTCATCATACATATCTAGGACATTCTTTGTTTCATTTGAACCCAATGGGACCGACCCGCGAATGTTGACAAAAGATGCGAGCATTCTAACATTACACAATCAATGAGGTTTAAATCCTATGGTTGCTACAATAAAATAGTGATGAACATTATCAGGTCTATTCCTTACAGCTATGGACAGATAATATAACGGTCATTGACATATTCTGGTTATAAAATGTTAATGTATATGATTGACAGATGTTATCACGTAAAAAAACATTAGGTGTTAATTGATTGGCTAATTAAGTTCTTTTTTTATTGGAGTTGTCGTTTCCTTGTCGACGTTAATACCTATTAACATCTGGATGCCGAAGAATGAAAACTGGTTGTTTCTCTTAAGCTCATTTAAAGGCATTCTTGGTTTTATTGTGTAATAAGAAATTCGCAAAAAATAAAGCAAACACGGACTACATAGTTCACGCCATGTTTTCGGGTTTTCGATTGAAAACGTAGATATCTACGTAACTTATTGCACATGATGCTTTACTGGAGTCACCCTCACCAAGTACACTCAAAGTCAACAGATATGAACGTCTTAGGAGTGATGCTTTACTGGAGTCACCCTCACCAAGTACACTCAAAGTCAACAGATATGAACGTCTTAGGAGGCATCAGTGAAAACAAAACATGATAGTCAAAGGTGGATAAGATTACCAATCACTGAACCTTAGTTTTTATCATAATTACATTTTTAGGAACTGTACATTTCTATGATAAATATATCTTATGAACCATGCCAGTGACGAAATACTGACTATACTGGGTGGATGACATCCTCAGGGACTAATAGTCCAGCAACAAAGGTATCGATCCAGTGATAGTAATAACAACATACTGACTATACTGGGTGGATGATACCCTCAGGGACTAATAGTCCAACAACAAAGGTATCAACATAACAACATACTGACTATACTGGGTGGATGACATCCTCAGGGACTAATAGTCCAGCAACAAAGGTATCGACCCAGTGATAGTAATTACAACATACTGACTATACTGGGTGGATGATAACCTCAGGGGCTAATAGTCCAGCAACAAAGGTATCGACCCAGTGATAGTAATTACAACATACTGACTATACTGGGTGGATGATACCCTCAGGGATTAATAGTCCAGCAACAAAGGTATCGAAACAGTGATAGTAATTACAACATACTGACTATACTGGGTGGATGACACCCTCAGGGACTAATAGTCCAGCAACAAAGGTATCGACCCAGTGATAGTAATTACAACATACTGACTATACTGGGTGGATGATA
>MJUT01036949.1:22059-40377 GCA_002080005.1 Gigantidas platifrons
ACCCTCACCAAGTACACTCAAAGTCAACAGATATGAACGTCTTAGGAGTGATGCTTTACTGGAGTCACCCTCACCAAGTACACTCAAAGTCAACAGATATGAACGTCTTAGGAGTGATGCTTTACTGGAGTAACCCTCACCAAGTACACTCAAAGTCAACAGATATGAACGTCTTAGGAGTGATGCTTTACTGGAGTCACCCTCACCAAGTACACTCAACGTCAACAGATATGAACGTCTTAGGAGTGCTGCTTTACTGGAGTAACCCTCACCAAGTACACTCAAAGTCAACAGATATGAACGTCTTAGGAGTGATGCTTTACTGGAGTCACCCTCACCAAGTACACTCAAAGTCAACAGATATGAACGTCTTAGGAGGCATCAGTGAAAACAAAACATGATAGTCAAAGGTCGATAAGATTACCAATCACTGAACCTTAGTTATTATTATAATTACATTTTTAGGAACTGTACATTTCTATGATAAATATATCTTATGAACCATGTCAGTGACGAAATACTGACTATACTGGGTGGATGACATCCTCAGGGACTAATAGTCCAGCATCAAAGGTATCGATCCAGTGATAGTAATAACAAACTACTGACTATACTGGGTGGATGACACCCTCAGGGACTAATAGTCCAACAACAAAGGTATCAACATACTGACTATACTGGGTGGATGATACCCTCAGGGGCTAATAGTCCAGCAACAAAGGTATCGACCCAGTGATAGTAATTACAACATACTGACTATACTGGGTGGATGACACCATCAGGGACTAATAGTCCAGTAACAAAGATATCGATCCAGTGATAGTAATAACAACATACTGACTATACTGGGTGGATGACACCCTCAGGGACTAATAGTCCAGTAACAAAGATATCGATCCAGTAATAGTAATAACAAAATACTGACTATACTGGGTGGATGACACCCTCAGGGGATAATAGTCCAGCAACAAAGGTATCAACCCAGTGATAGTAATAACAACATACTGACTATACTGGGTGGATGACACCCTCAGGGACTAATAGTCCAGTAACAAAGGTATCGATCCAGTGATAGTAATAACAACATACTGACTATACTGGGTGGATGACACCCTCAGGGACTAATAGTCCAGTAACAAAGGTATCGATCCAGTGATAGTAATAACAACATACTGACTATACTGGGTAGATGATACCCTCAGGGACTAATAGTCCAGTAACAAAGGTATCAACCCAGTGATAGTAATAACAACATAGATATATATATATTTACTGTGTGTGTCGCTTTTCTGAAATCAGGTATGCTCAACGTCAAAAGACAGAATTGTAATCCAAATTATTAGAGAGCCAGAAACTAAAAGGGCATAAATAGAATAGCCAACATCGGCTAAGGTAATCTATTTATAAATTCCGTTTCTTTTATGTTTGAGTTTTGATGTCTAATCTTTCTTCGTCTCTGAAACCACTGGGCCAGTTGGAACTAAACTGCTTAAATAGTCCTTAAATGACACCCTTTCAAAAGTGTGTCTGACAATCTAGACACCCAACCAACATGGCCACTGTTGCTAAAATAGAAAAGGGGGAATGGAATCTTATTTGTTTTCCTCTGAAACTACTGGGCCAATTGGATTCAAGTTTTGCAAAAATAATCCGTTGGTGATCGATCCCCTTTGAAAATGTTGTCTGTCAGTCCCATCATAGGAACAAGATGGACGTTGTTACTAACTTTAACGATTCTTGCACATTAAGTAGGATGCAAGGTTGTACATGTCTTATCAAATCCTATAAAACCAATGTGCTTAGGTTATTTCAGTGAAATACTGTTCATAGAAGAATATAATATTTGTGCTCCGTCGTGCATCTTTTTTTTTTTTTAAGATAGTACTTGTTTTTAAGTTTTGATGTCTTTGCGTTATTGTAAGCGTACTGTCTTTCCTGTGTGTAGAATGCCCGGGTACGTAAATACCCCAGTGTATTTCTACCTTACACTAGTATGTTTATCCCGTCAGAAAAAATACATTAGTGTATTTTTGTCATGGAATTTCTACCCTAGTGTGTTTTATCCAAAAGGAAAGAATACACTGGTGGAAAGAATTAATTGTTACATTATTAACATACAACCATTAGCTTAGTTCTAATAATTACTATAACAAAATGTTTAGATCTAACCTTCACCTTCACTGTAACCGAGTATACAAGTATTAATTCTACAGCTAGCTCTAACATAATCCTTCACCTTAGCCCAATAATCATAGCTTTGTGTAGAGTTCGTATCGCAATACTAATCTTAACCATAACACTCTACCGATAGTCTTTACTTTGAGACGTTCGCCCTAAGCATAGGTTGGTTTATGGTGTTTAAAGCCATTTTCAACGAGATTTCAGTTATATCGTGGCGGTCCGTTTTATTGGTGCAGGAAACTAGAGTACCAGGAGAAAACCAGCCCTATACATACCCGTAGCCATAATAACATTATCACAACTATAATTATTATACTGTCTTTTTATAATATCCTTTGCTACGTTTTCACTATAGATTATCTCATATTTTCCTATAACATATCTTATATTTTATGTTACGTTTCCCCTATAAGATATCTCATATCTTATGTCATGTCTTTCCTATAAGGTATCCCATATTTTGTGCCACGTTTTCCATATAATATATCTCATATTTTATTATATACAGTCCGACAAAAGTTAAGCACCACCTGACTTGTTTCAATAATATCTTTTCTAATAATGAACTTATTTCAAATCGGTTTGCTGTTTTCGTTACCTGTACACACATACTTACTTCCTTGTGAAACAGGTTATTGATCGATTTTTATTTATGTGTATATGACAGGGTGTGTAAAGTGCCACGTGTACTTTTCAACATTTGTGTTTGCGAACGAAAGCTGATTTTTTTTGTGTAGAGTTTTAAGTTTTATTTTCTATTGGTTTGGTATGGTGCGGCAAAAATTAACCATACCAGAAAGGTGGCAAGCTGTTGGCATGCATAACGGTGGCTTTACCCATAGAAGGGTGGCATACCACTTCAGGGTTAACCAGTCCATCATTGTACGACTGATGCAGCGTTTTCGTCAAACGGGGAATGTTACTGACCGTCCACGTGCAGGTAGACCTCGCAAAACGACGCCGAGAGAGGACCGGCTCATATCCAGACGGGCGCGGCAACGGCCGATCAGTACAGCTGGTGCACTTCGTGGAAATTTAGCGTTTGGAGGCCACATTAGCACACGCACTGTAATCAGACGCCTCCACCATCAGGGAATGCGAGCGCGACGACCCATAAAACGTCCACAGTTGATATTACGTCATCGCCATGCTCGATTTGACTGGTCACATGATCATTTGAGGTGGACTATTCGCACATGGAGACGGGTCCACTGGTCTGATGAAAGTCGTTTTTTGTTACGCACTACCGACGGTCGTGCAAGGGTTTGGCGCCAACGAAACACTTCATTTCAGGACAACCACATTTTGGGCACAACTGCTTTTGGGGTGGGGTTGTAACTAGGGTTGTTTTTCCTTTGACTGGAAGTTGGACTTGTACGTTCTTGATGGTAATCTGACAGGCCAAAAATACCGTGACAATGTGCTCGCTCCACGCGTAGTTCCCATTTCGACAATCATGCGTTGGCTGACAGGCCAATGTTCATGGACGACAACGCTAGGCCACATAGAGCCCAAATTGTACAACATTTTTTACAACAAGAGGCTGTTCAGACAATTCCATGGCCTGCGATGTCGCCAGACATGAACCCTATAGAGCATGTATGGGACTTTATTGGCCGAAAAATTAACCAACGCAATCCAAAATGTCAAAATATTGACGAATTAAGAACTGCTATCTTACAGGAGTGGCAACAGTTCCCCCAAGAACGGCTTAGGCGTCTTGTGCGAAGCATGACGAGGCGTGTAACAGAACTTCACAATAAACGCGGTGGATATACTCGTTATTGATTTTTATGCTTTACACATACGCACAATAGATGCATTTAAAAGTTCTTAAAATCTGAAGACTCTGCATTTTAATGCAATGTTAAAAACTTCCATCAAAGAAAAACTGGTTTTACGTTTTTCCAGCGCCTGTTTTGAACACCATTTTGCCACGTCATAGTACCGTCTTTCAGGATGATAAATACTTCGTAGATTGGTAATTTTAGAGCCCTTGGTGTAGTCTTTTAAGAAGTGTAAGAAAAATGGTGATATCTATTTTATTGTTTTAACAGTATTGATGTAAAAAAATATATCGATAAAAATATAGGGTGTTGCTTAACTTTTGTCGAAGTGTATACGTTTTTCCTATAAGATACCGGTATCTAATATTTTATGCTACGTTTTCCCTATAGGGTATCCCATATTTTATGGTACGTGTCACTTTTTCTTTATTAGTTTTCTCATATTTTATGTTACTTTTTCTAAATATGGTACCTCATTTTATGATCCGCGGTGTCATAAAGTATTAAAGTGTTGCTAACAACATTTGGTCACAAAAAGAATTTAAGAATTTTCCACATCGAGAGAAATAGTGCTGAAAGAGAGATAACCTCCCTTAAATTGATCTATTTATAAATCTACTTATATATTATGTTTAAATACAAGTAGGTCATATTACATGCTTTAAACTCTATGTTTGCACATTCGTCCTCAAAAACACAAGTCAAAAGGATCAATGAATTTAATCAAGGACGTATATCTAACGTCTTTGATTTAATCAACACAACATTGGCTTTTTTCCACGACAAAACAAAACACGTTTATTGAAATCAAGTCATCTTAGTATACAGTAGGGTGTTGTCAGTTAGTACAAGAACACACAGTAGCGGTCTGTCTTTATGTTTGTTCTCACGTAGGGTTTTATTTATGATATCTTTAAGAATTAAAGAATGGCAAATTACAAAGTACTTCTCCTAGACCGAACAGATTCGATCAATGACTCTTCTAATACTGAATAAATCGTCCTATACGTTCTTGATATCTGGTTTAAGGTCAACTAGTAGTTCGAACTGATAATGGTGTCCTTTGGATTTGAGTGAGTGTGGGATCGTTGTTTGAGGTCAAATGAGCAATATTTCAGCTATACCAGTCGTGACGAGAACAAGCTGCATTCGATGTAATAATAAAGATGTTCACTTAGCACTAGACCAACATCTGAGTTGGATTTTAATAGTACTAGCTCACTGAAGCAATAGTTTGCATGGAGACATGTCGCTCCGCTCGAACACGTTATCCTGAATCCTAGCCAACCAGTCTTGAAAATATTGTTGAAAATGGCGTTAAACATCATCAAACAAACACACAACTAGACTTTCCTTTGACTCATTAATACTGTTTGTTTAGCGGGGAAGTAACAAATATCCTATATTATATTGTGTTTGGTTCTACCCGACCGGTGTTCGAACCCACGATTTAACTGAACGATGCAAAATACATTTCTAATAAAAACTATAGTAAACACAAAAATCATCAAAGTTCGTTTGTGATACTTAACCAGAAACTAATTATATATACATAAAAAATAATATGCAAGGACGATATTCATTTCAATATGTGAATTTGTATTATATTATATACAAAGATGTCGTTGAACACCATAATCCTACCCCCCCCCCCCCCACATACAACGATGTTTTAAAAAGACATCTCCATGTCAATAATACAAATAATTGACTTCCTTGATCGGTTTTAACGTCCATAACGCCAATTACAAGAAAACATTACATGACACGTTTACATGTATTCCTTAGACCGAAAAATTGTTATTTAAATCCTTTGTTTACTTCATCCGGATCATTAAATGTTTTCAAAGGCAGAAATCCCAAGGACATTTAAAAATAGACATAAATAAAGTATCGTCATAATATACCTAAACTGTATACAAATAGTCATCGATATAAACAAATTAATATACACAGATTATTGTGTAAGGAATATTTAACGTCATATTAAATATGACCATGACGGGCGGATAAGAATATTCTTTATATTTATATTTAGACAGAAAGTTCACTTTGGACAGTGGCTAATGGTAAGAATATTATTTTAATTTAGACTATAGTATATATTATATGTATATAAATAGATACAGATATGGAGTAAGCATATTTATTATAGGAGATTGTGTAATTTATTTACTTGTTCGGGAATTTTCTTTTCTATAGAAACTATTTTGATATTGTACTGAACTTTTTATGTACTGGTACAAACATACAAATGAATTTAGATACATGATCGTCTCTACATTGTATAATATGTATATGACACGAAGAGAAAATACATAAGTGAGTAATTGTTGTTTAACTACAATGTTTATACAGATCGTCTACAACATGGTCAAAGTTGAGTGAGTGATTGTAGTTTAACGCCAAATGAACACAGATCGTCTATATGATTTGATTGATTTTTTTGTGTTTAACGCCACTTTCAGCAATATTTCAGCTATATCATGGCGACCAGTTTTAGTGGTGGAGAAAGCCGGAGTACCCGGAGAGAACCACCGACCATGGGCAAGCAACTAGTAAATTTTATCACTTGCGGCTGCGAGTCGAGTGCATCCCTTTTTGTAATTTACAAAGCCGGGCGCGAACCCACGCTGTATTGGTGCTAGGCTTGTATGAGCTGTTAGATCCAACGACCTAACTCATTGAGCCACCCGGGTCCCTTCGTCTATATGAGACTATAGTTAAATGTGAGTGTGTGATTGCTGTTTAACAATATACAGGTCTTCTACATATGAATCTATAGTACATTATGAATGAGTTATTGCTGTTTAGCGCCAGATGAGCAATTCTCCAGCTATATCATATTGAGAACAAGAACTACATTTTGATCAGATGATGAAGATATCTGCTTTGTACTACACCAATATGCAAATGCATATTTCATAGTCTTTCATTTGAATCGACTTGATACCGAACCCGCGACCTGTCACATTCGTGGTGAGGAAGCTAACCATTACACCATAGAGGTGGTCATATTGACATTGATCCATATATATATATATATATATCTTATCCTTGTCATGGTATAATAACTGGAGTATTGCTGACTTGGTGTTTAACAACAATCAATCACTCGGTTCAGTGTGTTCTTTTCTCTGGATTCTTATGTTTTCTCAAGCGATAAAATTGACCTGGAGTCACATTATCATAACTGGAATATAATATTGTTAAAAAGTGAATATAAACACTCATAGCTCAAATCAAACTTTGTTGTTTTTTTTATCAAAATGTTTTATATACTAGTATATATATTAAAATTAAGTATACAACGATCTCAATTGGTAAATCAACATGTTAAAAACAATATGGTAAAATGTGTTTACCCAGCTCACCACTAAACCCTTTCAGTCCTCTCGGCTAGTTGGACAGAAATTTCTACTATAAGTATAAAGTCATTAAAATTCAGACAACTATTCAACCACACCAACCTTCATTAAAATACGCTCATGGTGTAGGAACTCTGAAAATACAGTGTTTACCTGTGTTAAGTACACTAGCATTTACTGAGGTAAAAACATAACAAAACAGAAGATTACCATAGCCGATGTTTGGTTATTTATCTTGTTTAGGACTCTTCGTTTTTCTTGCTACTTTTCTTTACATTTAAATTATTTAGCTTTCCAATCTTTTTCTGCTTTGAGCAGAAACGTGTAGTGTGCACTTTAAACTAGATATCTACGTTTTTGCTACAGAACAACGTAAGCACTACACATATTGGATAACGAGATTTGAAATATGCCATGTGATAGGGTTGCATAAAATGTTTACTCTCATAATTAAACGTCAAATATTTTTTTTAGTTGTCATTGTTTTGTACCAAATAATATTCATATTAGTAGTTACGGGATTCTCACGGTCATGATCGTGTAGTAGATGGATTTACAACTGCCTATATTTGCAATCAGTGTCTATCACCACTAACGTTGCGAGTTAGAATCCCGCTCATGGTAAGGTGTACTCGATACAACATTATGTGATAAAGAGGACGTATTACATTTGTGCAATTTTTTAATATGTGCAAAATTACTTTTGAGCAATTTGTCAGTGACTTGTGGCATACATTTCAGTAAGAACTGGCGGGGTTATACTAGTTTTGTTGTCCTAATCCCCTCACCCCTCTTAGTGAAATTAAAAGATAAACACAAAGCAAGATCTAACATTATGATAAATAGATATTGGAAAGCAAAAATAAGTTCAATGTTTTATTTTGTAAATAAATTTTATACAATTTAGAATCTGATATCCTTCGTTCGGTACGTCTTTCAAATGATATTAATACTCAATACACATAAATATCATTATAATATGAAAGATTTTATTCAAAACATGACTGCATCAGTAACTTCATGAAAAGAAATTTAATCTCAATAACTTAAAAGAATGTCAATATCGGTGCGATTTCATTTCAATGTGAAATAGATTGCTTTATCGACGTGTAATTGTTGTGTATTGAGGACCCTATGAAAATCGACATACAAATTTGCATGGCTATTGAGCGACTTGTGATGAATAATTCAACGGGACATGTTTTCCAATAATTTATTCTGTGATCCTGCATTGTGTTGTATCTTCATCTGACTAAATAATCATGGCGGTCTTCTGTCAGATAAATTATCAGGTAGGACAAAAACAAATTTGAGTTACATAATGTACACCTTATATTCAGATAGTGTTTGTTTATTTGTTTATTTTTTAGTCTATAAAAGTTTGATATATTGTTTAACTTGCCGATAATATTGGTAAGACAATTTTATAGTATACATTGTAATTATGAAAATGACATTTTGCAACACATTGTATTGACCTGTTTACCGTGGATAAATGGCGTTTAAAAAAGTATAATTAACATAATTGAAGGATACACCTTAAAAACCTACTTCTCTAGGAGGGGTAAAGTAATTATCATTTTTCGTTTTAACGTTTCCAAAAAACTATATATTAACTCAGAAAAACAATTATTATTATATTTTATTTTGTCTTCAATTCTTAAAATGATGTCAAAATAAAGTTAAAAATCTGTCTTTTTGTCGTTAAAATGGTTGACATCTGGCATCTTTTATCATAATATTATATACATGACAGAATTGTTCTGAGATCAGAATGAATATCCCTGAAGTATATATTTCTTTTATTTTATTTTTTCTTATAATATTCATAATACACTGTCACAATTGACTGCAGGATGGAATCTTCTACACATTTTGAATGTCAAATTAGGATATAAAAATGTTTTAACATATCATATGGCGACAGTTAATATGTTGTACCTTGACTACCTTGATCTTGCCACTTTTAAAAAATATCATATTTTGTAAATGTGTTAATATTTGATAGATATAGATAAATAAATAATGATACATATGTTTATGTTTTATTGAGATTACTCCAAAACCCGAAATTAGGTTTGTTTCCACTAATTGCAGAATTTTATTTAATTAATGCTAGTTTTTATACATCAAAGAGAAGACGTAATTAGGTAAACATATGTCAATAATTAATGTGTCGTGACATGTTTTTGTTTTCGTTAAGAAATTTAACATGTTATAGATAAACATCTTATATATAATTATTATTTGGAAGGAACACATACATGTAATATACTCAGTTTGGAGAGAAGATATCAAACAATAAGGTACTGTTAATTAATATTCACCCACCTCCCATTTTGTTTTGTTATTACATGTGCATGGGTGGTGGGTGTTTTTTCTAGCAATACGAGTATTAGGTCAATTCATACCTCTGCTGGTGGACTATTAGTGCCCGAGGGTATCATCTGCCCAGTAGGTAGTACTTCGACATTGACCTGTTTTATTAGATACATGTATATGTTCTATTAAATTTTACAGTTCCTAAGTCATGTAATTAATATTAAAACTAAGGTTATCCGGGTGCAGGACAAATCGGCCCCAAACAAGGTCGGCCCCTGGACAACTCGGCCCTATTCAATCTCGGCCCCTCTTTCGAGACAAGTCGGCCCCATACTTATTACTGATCAAATTTCATAAATTTGTCACAAGAGTAATCAAAATGATCAATTTTATAACTACATGTATTATAAAAAAAAACAGTACAGGTATTTTCATGATGTAAATTCCATAATAAAGAAGATATTAAAGGCTTTAATTTGATATAAAGTTTTTAAAGAAAATATTGACATTTGATACCCTAAATCGTACCCTAAAACAGCATTTTTCAATCGCGGAAAGGACGATAATTTGTATCAAATATTTGTTTGATCATGTATAACTCTTTTAAATCAAATGTCTGTCAAATGAATGTTACACCATTTTAAATCTCAAGGATTAATATAATATGTATAGTTTATTATTTTTGGATAAATACTTTTTGAGAAATCGTGGCAGGACAGTGGACAGTTCAGCTTTAAAATCGGACATTCAGTATATCATTTCTTAAAAGTAAAAGTCGACTATTCATTGCAAATATCCAACATTATATAAATTATGATTGATACAAATACAAATTTTAACTGTATAATCAAATAAAATATATTAAACTAAAGAAAGCTTCTGAGTTCATATCATATTGAACTGATTTCGTGATTGTAAGCTTGTTTGAGTCCTTTTATTCACACACACACCATGTGTTCAAAACTTTCATTTTTGTCTTCTATATAGAAGGGCCGACTTGTTCATAGTTAAAACAACCTCCCTCAGGTATACTTTAGGATACTTTATGAACTTCTGTGGACGCTGGTCTCTCAACCACTATGTCCGCATCTACTTCATTTTTCTCTAGTATAAACTTCTTGTGACTATATAGGTATAGGTGACCTTTGTCGATTTTTGGCTATCTGACATGTTTTTTTGCTCCCACAGATTTTTTAAAATTATTTTGCTTTCAAATATTTTGACTGAGTTTACCTGATGAAGGTTGTTGGCAGAAACACGTCATACACACTAACTTTGATATCTACGTGTGATTTGTTCATACACATGCATTCTTATGGTCATACACATGTATTCTTATGGTCATACACATGTATTCTTATGGTCATACACATGTATTCTTATGGTCATACACATGCATTCTTATGGTCCGAATACTAGCTTATTGTTTATGTGAATGCTATATGGAAGATTTATTGAAGAATTTCACAATATAACCCTTAATTATGTATCTGGAAATACAGGAAGTCAAATTGAAGATATTTTAGGAAACATAATTATTGAACATGAATTAATTTCTTTATGTCAAATATAAATTCTTTATATATAATTTTTGGAGCACCTCAATGGTGCAAAAAAAATGATAGCGTGCTCGAAACGAGTACTGAAGATCGTAAACGATGGTGGTCCCACCGTGGAGTCAAAACAAACTCGATTAAATTCTTTTTTACAATTTCTATTATATAACCACGTGGCACTGGGGAGTAAATTTAGGGCATATTTTTGATTTTACAGCATTTGAGAACACAAGATGTAAATAGAGAAAAACGACTGTTGGAAATTTCATAAGGAAACTTTACACAAAAAACCTATCAAAATCGGACTTCGAATTCAACATTTTGATGTTGGTCCCATTTTGACCATTTACAAATCTGTTTGAATATTACAAAAAGATAATTTTACAAGGAACATATAGAACAAAGTATCAAACTTTGTTTTTAAAAAAACATACACCTTTTAGAGGACTATCCAATGAACATTTCTAACGAGTTTGGTTTCATTTATTTGGAGTGATTGTTGTTTAACACCAACTCAACAATTTTTCAGCTATATCATGAGAAGAACAAGTTAATTTTCAATGAGAACTCGTTAAGTCACGTTTCAGATTTGGCGGAGAAACATTTGCCTTTCATATCAAACGTGTCTATCAGTAAATAACTATCTAACTGGTTGAATCGTTGTTGAGTTGCTAGTACTGTACTACTCGGCTGTCCAATTAGAAGTACATATTAATTATTAGTAATTTTTTTCGCAAGACAAGGATTATCAGGTCCATATCAGATGAGCTCGAAGAGGTAATTTCACAATTTTAACACAGCTTTGTGATTATTTTGTTGTGCTTTGACCTTTTGTTTTTAATGAAAGGTTTAGTGACGTCACGTTAGACCGCGCATGACAAATGACCAACAGCTGATAATTTCTTGTATCACGAGTCGGTGGTCAACTGAACGTTGTTACTAAATTCATCGGGTAGTAAAGATCAAAGAAAACTGTAACAAATTACCGATAAACCATAAACCCACCGCAGCATTTGGTCTAGATTGCTCGGCAGCCCGGGGGGGGGGGGGGTAAATTTAAGACAGCAATCTGAGTTTCCATTCAAACTTGCGATTGTGACAAACACTGACTTCAGTCCGAGAATCTTTGAGACAAATGCGAGCTCGGTCTAATGGGTGATCGTGTTATGCCAGATTTTAATCTGCGTTCTTCTAATCGCACAACAAACGTAAGATACTTTTAATGAAATTGTTATGTGATGTTATTTTAACTGCTCTAGTGCGGTTAACAAACAAAAAACCACATAACTGAGATCATTTCACATGTCTAATGTCGTTTTTTCCAATGGAGTTTTTTTTTCTTCAGGTAAAAGATCATAAAAGAACAGATATATTAGACTTGTAAACCATGCCTTCATTGTGGAATTGGTTGTGCCTCCCTAGAAACCGTTTTGTGGCTGGGAAAACACAGAACCAAAAAAGACGAAGGAGGAACAAGGACAATGTAGTGACTTTACAAAAAAGAAAATTACTTGAGGATACCAGACATTTCCAGGAAGTGCCATCAGTGGCTGTTCGACGCACTACACAAATTACCGAACGCACAAATAATGGTGTTCCAAATAAAAGACGTCGGGTTCAAGACATTTTTAATACAGAATCAAGTGACACAGTGCCTTCAAATAAAGAAACGTCAACGTCTGATGTGTACGTTCATAGTGAAAATTTTACGCATATGAAAGTCCCTAATCTCTTTTATCGGAAAGAGAAAAATGTGAAATCAAACGATCATGTTGAAAGTATGTACGGATATGTTCCGAAAACAATGCAAAATTTATATACATCAACTGCTTTAGAAGGACAAAAAATGGAAGATTATTTTTCAAATTTACATAACGAGATTTATTTCTCAAAATTTGCAAATTCTGAAGCAACAAAAGACAAAACCGGAAATGTCTTACAAATATGTCCGTTTACGCGAGTGTCTAGTTCTACTTCATCCATCTATGATGAAAAAATATCCTTAATTGAAGAAGACGACACTGAAAACGAGATAGAAATGGAACAGCGGAATGATTTCACACCATGGCAGAACAACATTTCTCCAAAAAATGATTTTAATATTGAAGCCAGTTTTCACTCCATGCTTAATTCGGGAGAGGAAGTTTTGTATTAATAATGCTTTAGCCCATTCCATTGATATCTTATACAAATATGTCCATTTAATGGATTTGTGATACATACTATTTATTTATTGTCCGCAGAAAAAATTAGGAAGTCAAATGTAAATTCATTTATTGTACGCAGAACTGTAAATTGATATTATGTTAAGTATTTAAAAAAAATGGGGGATAAATTCACCTGAAGAAAATTTAATACCACTATAATTACTAAAAGACCTCGGCTTCGCCTCGAACTTTATATTTTTCGATAAAGCACGGAACACAGTTTTATAGCATATACTTGTGATCCACATTTCTCCTTTATGGCCACTGCTAAAAAATATTACAACTCACTATCATGTCAGAAAAGCGGTAGCCTGTGAACACAAATTAAATCTTATATTTGTTATCACAGGGGAAAAAATCAAAAGTTTGTTTATTGCCATATGTGGAGATGGTGATTGTGGCGGTTTTATCTGACTATTTATGAATCGGCTATAATTAAAGAAAATAACTGTATTGTATTTTAAGAGTTGCTGCCTTCAATTGGGGATTTGGCAATCGCAAATAATATTGAAATTTATAGACTATATAGCTATAAATGATAAATCAGTTTTATTTCTTGTTAAAATTTTGTTGTTATATATTTTTTTCAATAAAATACTGTTTAATCAAAATAATTAAATCTGTTTTGTTGTAAATTACCCCAAAAAAGGGTGCACTCGACTCGCAGCCGCACGTGATAAAGTTTACCAGTTGCTTGCCCAGGGTTGGTGGTTCTCTCCGGCTTCCTCCACCACTAAAACTGGTTGCCAATATATAGCTGAAATATTACTGAAAATGGCGTTAAACACCAAAAATTCATTCTAAATATGTTTTTATGATGTTCGTTTACCACGTGTTTATAGTTTATAATGTTTGCTTCTCAAGTCAAAAGTTTCTTGATATTTTTTTCAGTCAACTTAAATTTGATATGAATTAATGATTGTTGTTTAACGTCCGTTGAGCAAGTTTTCTGCTGTAACATGGCTAGAACAAGTTATTTTTCGATAGGAGGATGGCATCGTCTTCTTTGTAAATTATATGAACAAATGCGCTCGTTTAATATTTAGTGTTGTCTCACTGAAACATGTAGTCGACAGCAGGTAGACAACTCACTACACTCGGTCAGATTATAACCAGTCTTAACCATGCATGCTCAACAGAGAAGCAGTATATAACAGTTTTATAGTCTTTAATTTGACATGACGGTAGATTGAACATAAGATCTACCCCCATTCGAGACGAGCACGATAATCACTGGTACATCACTGAACCGATTTAATGCAAAATAAGGAATTCAAACGGAAATCAAGAACAAACCATTTTAAACTGATTGCAACAGAATTTTAAGTGTTCTTATTAATTGTTTGGTGATAATCCATGATTTACAGAGACGTGCTTTCAGTCTTCACAGCTAGCCTTTCAGTACATAGGCCCAAAATGCATTTTTCAGAAATTTTTATATAGTCACTGTTGGTCTGTAGTTGTTTTCACAGGCCCATCAGTATTTACACTTGCCTCGGACTTAGGACTCTACTGCTTAACCATGAAGACTGTGCTTTTGTATATTACGGTTATGGTGTTTAAACGCCGGCGCCGCTTTCAGTAATATTTCAGTTAAATCGTGGCGGTCAGTTTTATTGGTGGAGAAAAACACTGACCTGTCGCAAGTCACTGACAAACTTTATCACATACTGTGTATCAAGTACACCTCGCCATGTGCGGGATTCGAACTTTAGTGCTTATTGGCACTGATTGACAATAATGGACGCCAAGTGATGGCAATACCTCACATCACCCTTTGGCTGGGATGAGCTAATAACAAAAAATAGCTCAATTTCTTTATTGACTCATTAACAACTAATTAAGATGAGCATTTCCACACAAAACCAGAGGCTCCCATGAGCCTGTAATTGCTCACTTGGGTTTCAATTTGACTTCTAAAGTTTAAAGAAAATGGGAGTGTCACAAATAATTTTGAAAGTTCCCCAACCAAGATCATTTCAGCTCAAATTTTTATGTGATTTTTTTTTAATATCCCTAATCGCTATAATATTGTTGAAAGCTGCAGTGAAAATTTGACACATTTTGACTTATATTAAAGCAGCAATAGAGAATTGAATCTTTTTTATTTTTAGTAACAGCAGCCATCTTAAACGAAGGGCTGGGCATCCCAGGCAAGTTTGGTTTAATTTTGTTCAACAATTTAAGAGGAATTTGAAAGGAGACCACCCAAGGAACATCCCAGCCAAATTTGGTATAATTTGGTTCCAGTGGTTTAAAAGGAGAAAGTTTAAATGTGAAAGCTTACGATTAATGGGCGATGCAGACTCCAAGTGATGTCAAAAGCTCACATGACATTTGGCCAGGTGTGCTAAAACTGCATTAATTATTGGATTAGAAATAAATTTGTAGCAAATGCTTGAATTTGATTGGTTAGAATTTTTTTTATCCAACATGTCATAGATACAAATTTTAACCGGAAGTCAAATGTTGGGGTCACAATTGGGAAAATTTTAAATTTTAATTCTTTTTAAGCAATTAATATCCGTCAAAATATTTTTAGTACAAGAAAAAAAAATTAATTAGGAATTAATTTATAAGGATTGATCACAATATTTTGTTTGGTTCATTCGCAATAAACTAAAAAATGTGGTTCACACCCTTGCATAACCCGCTTTGCGAAAATGGCATTTCTTGATCAATTTTTATCTCAGAAACTATAAGAGCTAGAGGAAATGTATTGGCATACTCCCAGAGGAACTAAACATGATCAATTAAAACAAAATAAAACACACCAAAAAACAGACAACAAAAAATGCTGTACATAAAAAAAAAAAGACGAAAGCACACTTTTTGGCATCTTGGGGCCTCTTGCTTGGAAATCATAGGGCTACCATACCTCAAATAAATCCCAATCTTAATTCTGTGCCAAAAGCCATTGCGTTAAAAATTTAGAAAGATCAGTCAACTAGAAAAAATGTTATTTCACAGAAACCATGCTGTCTACAGACAGATGGACAACAACTGATATAGTAAATAGAAAATGTTTTAGAAAAATAGACATTTCCAAATAGACATAATATCTGTACAAAGTTGTTTACCATAATAAAAAGTCACATACACATCTTCAATGCGATGCATTTATAACATTTAATATAGCTTTCAAATCATTTGGTTGTAAACTGTAAGAAGAGTTGATTAAATATTATAGGTACCATCTACTGAAAATGTTGACAAATGGCAAAGTTGAAACAGTCAGTTTCTGTAAAAATTGATAATGATCATTAAAAAGTCATACTAATGTGTACATCATCTATGTGTCCCTAACAACTATGTATGGGTTTGAAATCATTTGGTTATAAATGGTAACGGGAGTTGATTATACAAAGTAGTGTCTCTTTTTCCCTGCCCACCCATACCAAAAACATATATAAAGATTATCATCCATGCAAGGATTAGGATCCCATTAACCGGTTTAACTCTGTCACATTTTTGTGCCTGTCCCAAGCCAGGATGTAGATTTCCGTCATATGTCATGGCTTTTTTTGTGTTCAGTGAGTTAAGGTAAGAAGTGATTGTTTGTTTTGTTGATATTGGTGGAATTGTTGACCATCACTCTTTAAGAAGAGTTTGAAGATCTCCGTAAATCGAAGAACAGACAATACAATGGCCAAAAGAACTAGAGAGAGTTGATCTGGTGATCACAGATACCCCCGCATTCCAAATTTTCATCCAGAAATCTTAGTCCCTATCTTCTAAAAGAAAAAGGGCCAGAACTCAGAAACGGTAAATGTGAAATGCACCGTAATCGAACTTAACCTGTATTTAATGGCCCACAACATTGTGTTAAAGTTTGAAAAGATTTGGTTGAGCCATACTTTAAATTTCATCCGGAAACCTAAAAAGTTCCTATTTTCTAAGAGAAAAAGGGTCATATCTCAGGAACGGTAAATGTGAAATACATCGTAATCAAACTTAACCTCTATTTAATGGTCCACAGCATTGTGTGAAAGTTTGAAAAGATTTGGTTTAGTGGTACTTTAATTATTATCCGGAAACCAAAAGTGTGACGGACGGACAGACATGAGGATCCCTATATACCCCCGACTCTTGTCGAGCGGGCATATAAGATAATATCATCCGGAAACCTAAAAAGTCCCTATTTTCTAAGAGAATTGTTTTAAAGTTTGAAAAGATTTGGTTGAGCAGTACTTTAATTATTATCCGGAAACCAAAAGTGTGACGGACGGACGGACAGACGGACGGGTAGACGGACATGAAGATCTCTTTATACCCCGACTCTCGTCGAGCGGGGGTATAAAAAGGACAAAAACGATCTATAAAACATACAAATAAAACTAAAGTTCGAGTAACACGAACCCCATTAAAAACTGGAGGTGAACTCAGGTGCTCCGGAAGGGTAAGCAGTTTCTGCTCAACTAGTGGTACCCGTCGTGTTAATCTAGTTACAAACCAGGTGATAAGTAATGAATGAGGACTGTGAAGTGCTAACGACAAGTGGAACATATCCATGGCCATATGTAACACAGATATTCCATAGCAGTCAACCAAGTCAACTTTCTTTTCATAAAGATTACATTTGACCCAGTACAGTAAAAAAATAAAAATCAAAGCGCGAAAGCGCTGATATACGGTTTTGCCTTGAAACTTTATATTAGCTGTGATTTCAAGAATGGATGATTTCCAAATAATCAGACATTCCATACTAACATATATCACCAACTTTAATGCTGCAGAGAAGTGATAGTGTAGCTCTTTGTGCATCTCAGACATGCTTGGGATTTTTATTTTGCAGTGTTAAGTATATATGAGGAACATAATATGTCCGACATACTTCGTGATGAATCATTTGACCAATAATTGGTAACCAGTCTGTGTATTCAGGGTGTCAACTTAA
>MJUT01036949.1:60038-77610 GCA_002080005.1 Gigantidas platifrons
GCCACTTTCAACAATATTTCAGCTATATCATGGCGACGTGGTGGAGGAAGCCGGAGTACCCGGAGAGAACCACCGACCATGGGCAAGCAACTGGTAAACTTTATCACTTGCGGTTGCGAGTCGAGTGCACCCTTTTTTGTAATTTACAAAGCCGGGCGCGAACCCACGCCGTATTGGTGATAGGCTTGTATGAGTTGTTAGATCCAGCGACCTAACTCATTGAGCCACCCGGGCCCCCTCATTTATGTGAACAAAAATTGCTGCCCTTATTAAAAATCACATACTATATTGGAGTACAAGTAGGCATAAGTACTATGATAAAGAGGAGATGGAAAAACCATATACCGGTACATGTATAATGTTTAAAAACAAGGAATATATTTCTTGTGAGTAGGTTTATTTAAAAAAAAAATAAAAACAAATCCATATATAAATATAGATAAGAGGTATCTCCCTTCTAATCTTTACGTTGACAGAGGATGGGATACTGGACTCTATAAATTTTAATTTAACATGACACGTGGTACCAATTATAATATGAACATCACACCCTGCATATATCACAATATTAACACACAGCAGTATTGTATCATAATACTAACATTACACATAGTACATATCATAATAGTAATTCAAAGACATTTTATAGATTTAAATAGTAGCTATAGTTTTTATTTACATTTCATTTTAAATACATACATGTTCTTATCTTTTCTTTCTCAACTTTTCCTCAATATTGTCAAAAATGTCAAATTTAATTCTTGGACCCTCAGCTAGCTTTGCATATACATTACAGTTATAAAACCACACATTTTCAAACCTTTCACTTCTCTTAAGTCTAGCCATAAGTCCTAGATTCATTTGTGTAATATCATCATGGAAACGAAGGTCTTTCTTTAAATTTCTCTTCTTCCTCATAATGTTAATTTTAACTTCAGTGTTTTTCACTTTTACAATCACAGGTCTAATTCCTCTATCTTTACCAGGTATTCGGTGTATAGCTTGCACATCACTAGGTGAAATGTTGACCTTGAGCTCAGTGTTAACTAGTTTTGATAGATTTGATTGTCATTTATAGTCAAGCATGTGGAGTTATTTCAGTTATATTCATGATGAGATCACATTTTACCAACAATAAACCATGTAGATTAAAAAAAAATAAGCCCTTTCGGGAGGGCCTTTGGATATGTTTTGATTTGAAAGGGAGATAGTGAATAGGGTCCAAAAAATTTAAACGACTACAAAGGACTACTCCTAACAAATTGTTGCTCGTTAGGAGCTGCTACGGTTATATCGGGATGGTCAGTTTTATTGGTGGAGGAAACAAGAGAACCCAGAGAAAACCACCGACCTGTCGCAAGTCACTGACAAACTTTATCATATAATGTTGTATCGAGTACACCTTGCCATGAATGGGGTTTGAACTCACTTTAGTGTGATAGGCAATGTGGGAGGAGCTGTTATGTGTTGTCTTTCAAGTGCAACGAGCATGACTTTCTTCATAAATGAGACACTAGATTTACATTCCTTCCTATGCATAAGTTGTGTATGTGATTCATCTCGCACAACTAGCAGACGGTCTTTTGGAATGGTCGTACCATGCAGCAGAGAAATTAGGTCCTAATTCTATACACCAAAGTTCCCTTGGTGAGGATAAAATTGGGTAATGTCAGATATTGTTAAGTATTCTAAAAATGACCTCCTTCTTTCGCTTTGTTAACAAATGAGCGAGTTATCCATTCGGTATAATCTCATTAGCACATGTGCCGGTGAATGTGACTGACTTTTCCTTTGCCAGCATAAATTGTAACCCGAATAATGCCGATAGAGGGCACAGTATTATTCGAGGTACATAAATTGTGTAAGACATTTTCTGCAAGTGCAAACATAAATTACCATCTTCCAATCAAAGTATAATACCGTATTTGTACTCTTAGACATATCAGAATCAAAATAATTCATGGAAGCCAGAATGTGTTTTGAGTTTTAACATGGATTGGCGGATATTAGTAAATTTTATCCCTCGCTTCTGGCTCGGGATAAAATACTAATATCTGCCAATCCATGTTAAACTCCCAACACATTCTGGCTTCCATGATTTATTTCTTAAATTTTCACTAGCTAGTGACGTAACATATACTTACTACTTTTTCTAATCTAAAACACAATGAAAACCCAAGAATAAAAATAACTGCAGTTGACTTTGTCATTGTATATCTAAAACAAAACAAAAGAGAAATTCAAATTTTACACAAACTTTTTAATATAACCCTTGATTTATATTAAATTTAATTTATATAAGGGTAGAAGTCTATTTGATGTACATGTACACTGTATTTGTCTAGTGATAATTATTTTGATATCACATTTGTATTAATTGTATATATACCACAATAATTAATCTATTGGAAAATTTAGGTTTAGTTTTATATACCGTATAGCGGGTTTTTTTCGTGGGACTTCAATTTTCGCTTTATTAGCGTGTACGATCGAAACGCTAAAATTAAAACTTGTTAAATTTGAAGTCCGTTTTCAGTAAGATTGAACTCCCTATATTTATCCTATAAAATTCATATAGTTGTCATAACATTCAACAGATCAAAGAACGATCAACACAGCAGTATATATAATAATTGTATATACGGTATAGCGGTATGCACACAGTCTCACGATTATGTCATATAGGCCTTATGCATAAAGCATATTAATATAGTATTAATAAATGGGTGTTTTCATAATGGACCAGTTATGTGTCCAAGGTAAGTCATAATGGCCCAAGGAAGGTTGTATTGGCCAGAGGCAACTCCGAGGGCCAATACAACCTTCCAAGGGCCGTTATGACTTAACCGAGGTCCATTATGAAAACACCCATTTCTTAATACTTTTATTAACCAGTCAATTTCAATTTTAGGTAATCTTCATTCTTTTTGAAGAAGGCCATAGTATTGACCGAAATGGTAGGCTATAATTGTTTTATCATTTTTCAATATTATTATTTAAATATTAAAATTTTGAAATTTTCTGTAAACTGAAATTTTTGAAACTTTTTGAAAATTTAATGATTTTGAAATATTTTTGAACTTTTTGAATTATTGAATTTTTTGGAAAATTTTGAACATGAAATTTTATGAAATTTTTAGTTAATCTTCATTCTTTTTGAAGAAGGCCATAATGGACCGGTCCATTATGGCTTTTACCGGTCCATTATGGCCTTAAAAGCCATAATAGACCGGCAAAGCATTTTGGAGCAAAATAATGTTCTTGCTGTATAAATACAAACGAGTCTGTAGTATTCATAATAGAATCTACTGGTTAATAATACATGTTTATTTTGTTATTTCCTACTCTCACATCTATGTGTAAACAGTTACAAATATTTCCTATCAATTTCATTACACCTGTAATTGCCATAACAATCAATAGATCAATTTCGGTTTGTTGATCACTATAAAAACATGTCATAATTATAATTGCATGTCGTAAATAACAAACACACTAATTAAACACATTTTGTACATGTATATCTACCAGATTGGATTTTAAATTACATTTTAGTACATGATGTATACATTCTGTCAATAAAGTTTGTGTTTCAAACTACATGTAAATAATTTAAATTTAAAGGTGCTCCCGAAACCGATAATTTTATAATAAATATCGTATTTCCTGTCAGTTTTGTTTTGCTTTGCAGAAGGTGAATGTTATTTACACAACATTGATACAATAATTACAATTATATTATTTTTTCCCGGAACACAATACCGCGAAATTTGATGCTCGCTTAAATTAAATACCCCTCTTTTACATCGACATTGCGAAAATTGCAACCCGCGTAATTTACCCGCTATACGGTATAATAATAATAATAATAATAAAAAATTTGTTTATTTAAGTGACACATATTGATTGCCATAAAATATCACATATAACATATACGAATAAATCAATCAATATCCAGCCAGAGTCTGACTTACAAGACACTATAAAATACATATTCTAACATGACCTCCTTCTTTGGCTTTGTTAACAAACGAGCGAGTTATCCATTCAGTATAATCTCATTAGCACATGCGCCAGTGAATGTGACTGACTTTTCCATTGGCAGCATAAATTGTAACCTGAATAATGCCGATAGAGGGCACAGTAATATTTGAGTTACATAAATTGTGTGCAACATTTTCCGCAAGCGTAAATATAAACTACCGTCTTCCAATCAAAGTATACTACGTACTATATATACCGTATTTGTACTCTTAGACATATCAGAATCGAAATAATTCATAGAAGCCAGAATATGTTTTGAGTTTTAACATGGATTGGCGGATATTAGTAAATTTTATCTCTTGCTTCTGGCTCGGGATAAAAAACTAATATCCGCCAATCCATGTTAAAACTCCCAACACATTCTGGCTTCCATGATTTATTTCTTAATTTACAGAATAAAAGGTAACCTTTTCATACACAAATTATAGATTCAGTACTTAAAACTTGACTATTCTGAACAATGTGGGAAACTATAATAAAATAATTTTTACTCCATCTGTGCCTTTTTTTTCAGTTTAAGCATATTTTATTCATTACTTCAACATAACATTACAATATTGAACTATATATAATACATACTACAAAGTAATTAATAGGATTAGGAAACAAGTTGCTAGAACCTGTAGGAATAAAGTTCATTTAAAATATAAATATATCTCAAAGGAGAGAAAAGGGCCCGGGTGGCTCAATGAGTTGGGTAGTTGGATTACCTAACAACTCATACAAGCCTATCACCAATACGGCGTGGGTTCGCGCCCGGCAAATTACAAAAAAGGTGCACTCGACTCGCAACCGCAAGTGATAAAGTTTACCAGTTGCTTGCCCATGGTCGGTGGTTCTCTCCTGGTTCTTCCACCACTAAAACTGGTCACCATAATATAGCTGAAATATTGCTGAAAGTGGCATTAAAACACCAAAAATCAAATCAAATCAATCAAAGGAGAGAAACATATCAAACTAAGAAAAGTTTGAAGATACCAAAGGGGTAATCAATAGCAGTAAATTTGAGGACAGACAATATAAGTAGAAAAGGACTAACTAATAATATTTTGATATAAAGTACAGAGTTATGGTAATGGTGTTTAACACCACTATCAATAATATTTCAGTTATATCATGGCGGTCAGCTTTAATGGGAGGAAACCGTAGAAAACCACCAATCTGCCGCAAGTCACTGACAAACTTTATCACATAATGTTGTATCAAGTACACAAGCGGGATTCAAACTCACAACGTAAATATCAGAACTTAGAAGGTGTGATAAGATTTTAAAAAATAAAGTGATCTGGTGTTTGGTGAAAAAAAAAGGTTTGATACAAAGTAATTAAATAAAGAAAATAATAAGGGAGCTAGGTACTGCTGATGTCAGGGGGGGGTGAAACGTTTACTGTTTACACTGTATAGAGTTATATGCATTTAAAAATAAACTGTCGTTTTGATCTTCCGTATAGTCAGGTGACCCAACAAGTAAATGGTCAACTGTCAAGTTCATAGGATGGTTTGATTTGGTTTATGGTGTTTAATGCCACTTTCAACAATATTTCAGTTATATCATGGTGGTCAGTTTTATTGGTGAAGAAAAACAGAGTAGCTGGAGAAAACCACCGACCTGAGCATGTTCCTGACAAACTTTATCACATGAAGTTGTATCGAGTACACCTCACCATGAATGGGGTTCAGGGTTCCCACCCTTTTTTGTCCAAGAAATTCCAGGTCTTTTCAAGGGTTTTCTTCATTTTTTCAAGGTCAGCTTGAATATACCCAATGAACTAAGAGACAGTCTGAATCGATCCCTTAACATAAAGCATAAAAATGCTGTACAGTTTTCTCAGCATACAAATGTTTGAATAGTAAATAAAAATTTAATTTCATTATGATTTTCTAAAATCAGTGCCTCTATATTACAACATTGTGTTCTTGTTTACAACTCTAATGTAAATACCAAAACAAATTCTCTGATGAACATCCAATTAGGTGGGTCATCTTTGGCTATGGAGAAATACACAAATAATTTGACTGGGGCTGAGGTAAAAACATTCCTCCAAATCTAAATCAACCAATGTCATACATTTTGAAATTAAATCGACACACGTGGCCATTATTGTTTCTGAAAACTGTTTTTGTTTCGTCAATGTTCTTCTACTTGAACATAACTTCTTCACATTTTTCACAATTATAGACTGTAATGTTCACAACAGATTCCTCGGTGAGAATGTTTGAGTTGATATTAATGTCTGGGAGAAATTCCCGAACTACAATTTGTGACAAAAAGAAAGAAGAAACTGTTGAAAGTTGCCCCATTTCGTCAGGTTAATAGTTTACATTAATCAAACTTTTCTAAATGCTGTTACATTAAGTGTTCAGCTGAATCAGATGTGTTAAGAAGTGACTAATAACCAAAAAGATTTGGTACTACTAATGAACCTTGACCGGCGATAAAATTCCCAGACCTTTCCCGTTTTCCCGGTAGCGTGGGAACCCTGAGGGTTCGAACTCATGCCTTCAATGGTGATAGCACTGATTGCACAGGTAGTTATAAATCCAACTACCATACGAACACGACAGCCCCCAAGTTCATAGGAATATTAATTGATTAAATATATCTATATTTTTTAAAACCACTGGTTTGTTGTTTGTAAGAGTCAAATTGTTAAACTGTACATTAATTTAATTAGCTGTGTGATATATAATTAGTGCTAATGGTAAGCTTAGAAAAATAATGATTTGACTATTTGGAATTTTTTTCCTTTACATTTTTTTTTTTTAGGGGCCCGGGTGGCTCAATGAGTTAGGTCGCTGGATCTAACAACTCATGCAAGCCTATCACCAATACGGCGTGGGTTCGCGCCTGGCTTTGTAAATTACAAATAAGGGTGCACTCGACTCGTGATAAAGTTTACCAGTTGCTTGCCCATGGTTGGTGGTTCTCTCCGGGTACTCCGGCTTCCTCCACCACTAAAACTGGTCGCCATGATATAGCTGAAATATTGTTGAAAGTGACGTTAAACACCAAAAATCAAATCAAATCAAATCATATTTTTTTAAAAGGTTATTTATTAAAAAATTTAGGATGATGATTTAATAATTATATACTTACAATGAAACTGTAATAAACTCAAAACTCCAATTTGATAAAGCTATATCTAGAATACTTGCAATACCTGTAAAGACAAAAACAAGAGACCCATAGTCTATAGTTATACTAAATAAAGCAGTTTACATCATACAAATAGGCATTATTTGCATATTCTACAAACATTGGAAAATTACGAATTTCATGGAACAACACTCACCCCCACTCCACTTCCTGGTTTCCAAATACAATTTTTTAAAGAAAACCATCCAAGAACCATATTAATTTAATCCAGTCGTATCAGAGGAGAAAACTGAAATATGAAAAGTTAACAGTTGACAGACAACCGATATCACTTGATAGCAAAAGTACACTTTTTCGCCTTTGGTCGGGTGAATTAAAATTTTATATTCACTATAACTATTACACTACATCTTCTACTACGATTCATGTTTTAGATTGCATACATGTATAAATATCATATTTTTATTGCTGTTCATCATCTCAAAGTTACAGTGAGTTGAGTGATTGTTGTTTTTCAGCTACATCATGGCAAGAACAAGTTATATATTCAATGAAATGATGATGTCCACTTTATACTAGGCCACCATACTAAATTTAATCTTTATTGCACTAGCTCACTGAAATTTAAAAAAACAGTGACTGATAGACATGTCATTCCACATTATCCTGATTCCCAGCAAACCAGTCTTTGCTCTTAATCCTTAAAGCTGCAGGCTTAGCAGAGAAGCAGCCAATACTAATTGTATAGTCTTTTGGTCGAGGCAAGAGTGATAACCATTACACCAGTTACACTGATGTTTTTAATGATAAATGTAATATTTAAATTTAACAGGATTAATTGACCTCACGTTCTGTCAAAGCTTTTCCGCCATGTCAACGTAGTTTCCCGGTTTTGGTTGGTTTGGGTTATGGTGTTTAATGCTACTTTCAACAATATTTCAGTTATATTGTAGCGGTCAGTTTTATCGGTGGAGGAAACCGGAGGACCCAGAGAAAACCACCAACCTGTCGCAAGTCACTGAACTTTATCACATAATGTTGTATCGAGTACACCTTGCCGTGAACTGGGCTCGAACTCACAACTTTAGTGGTGATAGGCACTGATTGTACACATAGTTGTAAATCCAACTACCATACGATCACGACCATGATGGCCCCCGTAGTTTCACGGACTGTCCATGTATACACATAGACCTTTCATAAAGTCTGTGTTTTGATAATCTTTGAAAGGAAGCAGACTTTGCTTTCTTGTCTTGGTTGTACTATACATTGTATTACTATTAATATCAAACCTGTTGGAGCTATTTTTTTAATATTTAAATCCCAAGGCAGACAAATTCTTTCTGTTTTGGTACATAATTCTAGAACTGATCTACATATCCCTGCCAGTATGAACTTCACAACCAGATGTGCCATTGTCAATGATAATGGAATTTTAAAATGCTGAAACAAAAACAAAAAGGGATGGATATTAATAAAGATATATAATAAAACCATCCAAGGAACATACCAGCCAAGTTTACTATTGAAATGGTTATGCGGTTTCAGAATTATTTATAAAAAATACTTCCCCTAGGGTTCTATGCTACAGTTGTCCTACTGTGCTGGCCATCTTAGATTTCCAATCTATACACACAAAAAATGATTTT
The DNA here is from genome assembly GCA_002080005.1 of Gigantidas platifrons. Lineage (NCBI taxonomy): Eukaryota > Metazoa > Mollusca > Bivalvia > Mytilida > Modiolidae > Gigantidas > Gigantidas platifrons. Next base: position 68,829 of record MJUT01036949.1, read on the forward strand.
TCTCTGACAGTTTGGGTTCAATAAAGTTAAACTTTCTAAGAAAATTTTGTTTCTTAATTTACCCATACTGGTATACTGTGTCCTTTTTTTATAAAATATAATCTTGCTGTGGCGACCATCATACCCTAAAATCAGTGTGATACTTTTTACTTCTGTTGATAAACCCTACATCTGGGAATCATTGTCATTTTGATATTATCTGGTGTATCAAATTAAATTTGACAGATGCTGGGTTATTAACAATAAAACAAATATGCGTATAGTAATCTTACAAATACTGTCATCATTGTGCCAGACATCACATTACATGAATCACGTATTATCCTTTTAAAAGTATAATACATGATGGGGTGGGTTAGGGTTATGGGGTCTAGCGCCACTCTCAACAATATTTCAGTCATATCGTCGCAGTCAGTTTTATTGGTGGAGAAAATAGTACCCGGCCAGAGAAAACCACTGACCAAAGTCACTGACAAACTTTATCACATAAGCGGGATTCGAACTCACAATGTTAGTGGTGATAGACACTGATTGTATAGTTAGTTGTAAATCCAACTACCATACGATCACGACCACGACGGCCCCCTAGAATAATACATAGTTTATCTATATTAAAATGATCTAGACTTACATGTATGAATCTCTGGTTGTAAAATGTCAATCCAATAGAAAAAGTGTAATAAAATAGGACCAGACATAACGTCTTAATGGCTAAAATGATAAAATTATAGGAACATATTGATGTTTTAACTTCTTTAGCTTTAGGTTCAACAACATCTTCTAACAATCGTAGAGGTGGCCTTCTTTTCTTTCCCATTTTTTCTAGAATTAGAAATTATAAATACTATAATTAGTCCTTTTCTTTTACTAAAATGATGGTGTATTGTGCTAAAATGTAACGTTCATAATCCATGTAAACACCATCATGAATTGATTGATCGCCACATTAAAGAGTCTATGTCAATGCACGCACATGTATTACATGTAGTATAAATTGTCATACATGTAAAAAGGAAGTAATGTTTTTAATCCCAAAATATTATCTTAATAATCAACAATACACATGTAGTCAGCTGATGTAGCTGTTGTCATTTACATGGTCAAATTCTGTGTTTGTTCTCCCTAAAAATGGAGGTATAATTATAATGACAGATGGAACATGGAACAAAGGATAAAAAGTCACCAAAAATATAATGCAATTATTCAAACCTGGGGCTAATTTAAACAAGATTTCATAATTGATAAGCCATCGTCTTTTTTCACATGTAAAGTAAAACCTGTTTAAACCGAACCCCTTTGGGACAGGTGTTTGGTTTTCGGTTTAGACAGGTTTCACATGTACATGACATGGTTCTTTGTTGTAAATGGCTGTTGCTGCCAGTAATCAAGTGTAGGGTATATATAGGATCCACAGGTATAAATTGCTTATGAATAAAGATACAAGTGTGTGTTTTTCCTTTCTGGAATTAAATCAGGGATCAATATCAAAAGTGAGAGTGTAAATTGTTTGAAAGTCAGAACAGAAACATCTAGGTTATGCATGTTATGACGAATATCACTGAAAATATGCATTATCCCACATGTTTTTTTTAATCGTAATTGGCTCTAGATGATGAAAAAAAGCCACAAAATTTACATTTACTACAAAACATAAAAGTGTGTGACCACAGGTACTTGAGGACAGGACTCTGTCTGATACCCCTCCTACATCATTACCATAAAAAAAAATGTTTTTTTTTACAATATATATATATATACCCATGTACAGAATGTCTTTAAATAATGTTTACTATCTGCGTCCAGATCACTATATACAAATGTATAAAAACCACTGGACATGGATAGTAAACATGTATTATTTAAAGACATACTGTACATGGGTATACAATGTATATATACAAAAAATGTATTGTAAATAAAAACCCAGTTTTTATGGTAGGAGGGTCATTGAGGGGTATCAAGGTCCTGTCCTCGAGTACCTGTGTGTGTGACAATGGATGATAATTTTGACAATACCAGTCTTAATTCACCACATTGTATAGAGATCATTCTGGATTTGTGCCTAATTTCCACATCTGATACTTTCAGTCATAATTATCATCAGGAATGTACTGAATTGTATTGAAATGTACACATATGCAAAAACATAACAGAACAAAAAGACAAAAATACATGCTTCAATGGCTTCATCTCCACTACTTTGTTGCAAATACCAATAAAACAGTAGGAGTTGCACATGTGTATATCCTGAAAATTAAGTACCCATCTGATCCAATACAGTTAAATATACTCTGTGATGGCTCCTCATAATTCACACATAACTTCTAACAAGATTCCATTGAAAAAAATCTTTCTTTTTTTTTCACACAGATGTAGTAATCATGTATCGATACTGAACCTTTGTACTAAACATTCAGATTATCAATCATCTTCTGGGCCATTGCATGAAACAAGACCCTGGTGCCTGTGAATATGATTGCTCTGAGGAAATGCAGATGAAATTAGTGGTTTGTTCAGTTGTTTTCTAGATGTATTTATTTTCAGAAAATATAAACAATAAATATGATATTATAGGAGTAACAGAAGTATACCCAAAGAACTGCAGATATTCACCAGGGAAAGCTGAACTTCAACTACTTGGTTATGAGTTATTTTTGAATGAAAGTGGAGAAAACAAAAGAGGTATAGCGTTATATACTGTAAACCAATTTATTTTCGCGGCTATTATGTTTCTCGTTTTTCTGCTTCAAGACAGTTTCGCGGAGATTTAAATTCGCGATAGCCAAATGTTCTTGTTTCTTACACACTTTAGACCGACTTGTACTCTACCACGAGAGTCGCGAAGGTTTATAGCATGCGAACAAAAGTTGGTTTATGTATTAGAAATGAATTAAAAGCGGAGGAGTTAAAATAGAAGGAAATTTTAAGGAAAGCATATGGATCAAAATAAAACTAAATGGGAAAGACAGAATGTTAATAGGATGTATGTACAAAAGCCCAAGTAGTGAAGGGAGCAATTTGAAAAGCTTAAATGAGATGATTATGCAGGCAACTAAAACAAAGGAGTTCTCTCATCAGCTTATTATGGGAGATTTTAACTTCCGAAAAGTAAATTGGAAAACTTGGTCAAGTAATGGAGACAAAGATGGAGAGAATTTCATGGAATGTATTAGGGACAGTTACTTATACCACCATACTGTGGAGTTTACTAGAACTAGGGAAAACTGTGAACCCAGTACTCTAGACCTGATATTCACAAATGAAGAAGATATGATAGAAGATTTGAATTATGATAGCCCCTTGGGTAGGAGTGACCACTGCATATTAGACTTTAAATTTAGATGCTACTGCAAAACAGATGAAGAAAAAACACAGAGATGGAAATTCTATAAGGGGGACTATTCCAAAATGGCAGAAGAAATGAATTGTGATTGGGAGACATTGTTAAAGGACAAAAGCCCAGACAAGAAATTTGATATTTTTCTAGAAAAATTTAATATACCGAAAGAAAAATGTATACCCCAAACCAATTCAAGGGCTGGAAAGAAAGCAAAGAAACACAATTATATACCTCTTGATGAAAATACTATTAAAAAAATAAAGAAGAAACATCGTTGCTGGCAAAGATATATGGAAACCAGAGATGGTAAAAAGTACCAAGAATATGTAAGAGCCAGGAATCAAGTCAAAGGGTTAGTTAGGAAAGGTAAGTTGGAAATGGAGAAAAGTATAGCCAGGAATGCCAAAGAAAACCCAAAAATTGTTTGGCAATATGCAAACTCAATGAGAAAGACCAAATCAGGAATAGCCGAACTGAAATATAAAGATGGCAATGGAGAGAGTAAAACAACAGATGGGGACAAGGAGAAGGCAGAAGTATTGGCAGACTTCTTTAGTAGTGTTTTCACTAAAGAGCCAGACGGAGAGACACCACCATTTAACTAAGTTCATATAGAGAAACAATTTGAAGACCGATGGTTTGGAGAGAATGAGATCAGAAAATTATTAGATGAAATTTACCCAAGCAAATCACCAGGTTCTGATGGGCTGAATCCTAAAGCACTAAGGGAGTTGAGCAAAGTTATAGCTAGGCCACTTGCTATCATATTCAATGCATCTATGGAAGCTGGCAAAGTACCTGAATTGTGGAAATTAGGAAATATAGTTGCATTGTTTAAGAAAGGGGACAAATCAGACCCAGGAAACTATAGACCAGTAAGTTTGACAAGTGTTGTATGTAAATTGATGGAAAAACTAGTAAGAAACCTAATAGTAGACCACATGATTAGAAACAAAATGTTTAGTAAGAAGCAATTTGGGTTTATATCAGGAAGATCGACAACACTTCAACTCCTTAAAGCAATGGATGAACGGACAGAAATACCGGTACTTTGGTGGGCGGGGTCGTCGGATATAATTGTGAAGGTAGACCATCTACAGACCATTTCACCATAGTTTGGGCCCATTTGACCCAGCGGTTTCAGAGGAGATCATTTTTAAGTGATTTTTTGCCAAATTTTCTATTTTTAGTAATGGCGGACATCTTGGTTGGCGACCGAGGTCGTCGGACAGAATTCTGAAAGGGGATCACCTAAAAACCATTCCACCATAGTTTGGGCCCAATTGGCCCAGCAGTTTTAGGAGATCATTTTTAAGTGATTTTTTGCCGAATTTTCTATTTTTAGTAACGGCAGCCATCTTGGTTGGCAGCTGGGTCGTTGGACAGAATTCTGAAAGGGGATCACCTAAAGACCATTCCACCATAGTTTGGGTCCAATTGGCCCTGCAGTTTCAGAGGAGATAATTTTTAAGTGATTTTTTGTTGAATTTTCTATTTTTAGTAACGGTAGCCATATTGGTTGGCGACCGGGGTCGTCAAACACAATTCTGAAAGATGACCACTTAAAGACCATTCCACCATAGTTTGGCCCCAATTGGCCCCGTAGTTTCATAGGAGATAATATTTAAGTTATTTTTTGCCAAATTTGATATTTTTAGTAACGGTGGCTATCTTGGCTGGCGGCAGGGGTCATCGGACACAATTCTCAAAGAGGACCATCTGAAGACCATTCCACCATAGTTTGGGCCCAATTGGCCCAGCAGTTTCAGAGAAGATAATTTTTAAGTGATTTTTTGTCAAATTTTCTATTTTTAGTAATGGCAGCCATCTTGGTTGGCGACCGAGGTCGTCGGACAGAATTCTGAAAGGGGATCACCTAAAAACCTTTCCACCATAGTTTGGGTCCAATTGGCCCAGCAGTTTCAGAGGAGATAATTTTTGAGTGATTTTTGGCCGAATTTTCTATTTTTAATAACGGCAGCCATCTTGGTTGGCACCCGGGGTCGTCGGACAGAATTCTGAAAGGGGATGACCTAAAGACCATTCCACCATAGTTTGGGCCCAATTGGCACAGCAGTTTCAGAGAAGACAATTTTTAAGTGATTTGTTGCTGAATTTTCTATCCTTAGTAACGGCAGCCATCTTGGTAGGCGGGGAGGATTGTCGGACACAATTCTGAAAGGGACCCAAGGACCATTCCACCAAATTTTGGTTTGAATTGGCCCAGTGGTTTTAGAGGAGTTGATTAAAATGCAAAAAGCTAACGACAGACGCCCAGTGATAGCTAAAAAGGGGACACGAAAAAAAATTTAAAAAGAGGCATTGCAATTTAAATATTCGCAAATATTCATTTGTGAATAGAATTATAGACACATGGAACAGCCTGCCAAATGAAGTAATAGCTGCAAAAACTGTTAAAAAATTCGAGATAAGTCTAGATAAACACTGGGAACATCAGGAAGTGAAGTACGATTATACGTTTCCAGGTCCGTTCACTCTAATTCCCGTTCGCCCTAAAAGTGGGTCCGGTCCGTTCACCCTGATATTTATAATTATTTGGGATATAAAAAATAATAGAAAAATAAGTGATATTTGATTGCTTATAGATATTAAATGGAGAAATTTCAAATATGCAGCATGCTAAAGTGTACGTTTCGATAATGGGCAAAGCTAAACATTTCAGTCCTTGGAATAAGTGAAGCAGGTAAAGATGAGTGAATCCAGAGTCTGTAGAAAATATAGGATATTAAAAATAATTGAATTATAAATGATATTTGATGGAGTAATTAATTTATAGCATACTCTCTCTCTTCTTTCACCATCTTTCGCCTAACTCTTTATGTTAGCAATTGGTTTCGACATTGTTTTACTCATACCGTAGGAACATTAGTGGACGCAGGCCTGTCTGGCCCCTGTATCCACATCTGATTTTTCTGCTCTGATGCGCAACTTCCGGATTTTGTTCGATTTGTGATGTCCTTGGTAAAGTCAAATTTTACTTCTTGTTTTTCCCAGAATTTGTCGAGACCTATTTCGAATTGAATGATGGTTTTGGAATTTACTACGTTCTCTGACAAGTTGCTCCAATTGTCTACTACTCTCATGGTGAACGAGTACTTCCTGATGTTGAGTCTGCTGAATCTCTTTTTCAGTTTTAGATTGTGGCCTCTCATTCTGTTGTTTTCATCTAGTATTAGTAGTCCTGATGTAACTTCTTTATCATATGCCCCATTTAGTATTTTATAAGTCTCGATCATGTCCCCTCTTAGTCTCCTGTATTTCAGGGTTAGCATCTTGAGTTTTTTTTAGCCTGTCTGGGTATTCTAGGCTTTTCAGTGAGGGGACAAGCTTTGTAGCCCTTCTTTGCACATTTTTGATACTCTATATCGCAGATCTTATATGGACTCCATACTGCTGCTGCATATTCTACGTGCGGTCTTACCAGAGCTTGAAAAAGGTATTTGAAACTCCTCTCATCTAGGTATGTATAGGTTCTCCTGATCAATCCCATTATACTGTTGGCCTTGTTTATCTGTTGTTGTATATGCTTTGAGAAGTTTATGCTATCGTCGACCATTACTCCAATGTCCTTTTCCCCTTCCGATTGCTCAAGATTAACCTGATTTCCACTGTTGTCGTACAGGTGGTAGTGGTCATTTATATTGTCAGAAGTTTTCCTGTTTGAAATTGACATTGCCTTACACTTGTTGGGATGGAACGTCAACAGCCAAGTATCATACCAAGCTTACAAGTGCATAATTACAGAAACAAAGCCATCAATGAATGAAAATAAAGAGATCAAGTGATATACAAAATCCCCAATCAATAATTGTAATTATAAAATCAACAATCATTATTTTCAATTAAACATTTATTTAATTGCTTGAAAATTTATAATTAATTTCCAAAAGCTCATATTTTTTCTTTAAATTAATATTTTTCTATAAATCATTACTTCTTTATTTTAAATTAAAATATCCTTAAAAAAAACTTTAAGTTCATTAAAATACTTTATAATAATCAGGGCGAACGGACCCACTTTTAGGACGAATGTGTAGTTAGGGCGAACGGACCCGATACCCGATTATACAGCTAACATCAGTACACAAAGTAAGCCCGGAAGTCACGGCAAGACGAAAATTAATAAGGAAGAAATAGAGGCGGACATAGTGGCTGAACAAGCCAGCGTCTACTGAAGATCCTATGGTATCCTATATGGTATGGTATAGTAATAAAAAATGGTAACAAGAGAGTTCGGCACCCGTTGAAAAAGACAGTTCGGTACCAGGTCAAATCGGCACCGCATTTTCTTTCAAACATACGTGATTTAATAGCTTTTTTTTAAATAAAATCAAAGAAAGTTAAAAAAAAAAAAATCAAAACATAATTGATTTAAATATTCTTTAAAAGAAGCCATTATTAAACGTCTTAATTAAGATCAAAAGCATTTCGAAAATTGAGGACAAGAAATATGAAGTGTTTATGCATGCACTCCTATGACTTACTTTTTATATAAATGTCATACCTGGTGTAAATTCCATAAACAACAAACTCAGTGCAGTAATTTAAACGGGGGATTTTCCACAAGTTTTCCGTAGGGTTCACATTGGAGTGAAAGAGTGGTATATAATCCTTAAACACAATTATTAAATGATAAAATACAAAAAAAAACAATTTTTTCCGAAAATTTGGAATTGGTTCAAGGCTATTGGAAGTTTTGTAGGTAAAATCAAAGAAAAAAACACAAGTGCCGATTTGTCTTTTTGAGGTGCCGAATTGTCCGGGTGCCGATTTGTCTTGGTGACAAAATGTCTCACATAGGTGCCGAAGTGTCCTGGTGCCGATTTGTCTCGGTGCCAGAGTGTCTAGAATTCATAAAAAATGATGGACCATCAATATAATTGGTAACAAGACAGTTCAGCACCAAGACATTTCGGCACCCATTGAAAAAGACAGTTGGGCACCAAGACAAATCGGCACCGCATTTTCTTTCAAACATGCTGATTAGCTTTTTTAAAATAAAATCAAAGTAAGTTGAAAAAAAAAAAAAAAATCAATGATCGTTTAAATGCAATCAAAACATAATTGGTTTAAATATTCTTTAAAAGAAGCCATTATTAACTCTCTTAATTAAGATCAAAAGCATTTTGAAAATTGAGGACAAGAAATATGAAGTGTTTATGCATGCACTCCTAATAGGCCTATGACTTACTTTTTATATAAATGTCATACCTGGCATAAATTCCATAAACAACAGACTCAGTGCAGTAATTTAAACAAGTTTTCCGTAGGGTTCACATTGGAGTGAAAAAGGGGTATATAATCCTTAAACACAATTATTAAATGATAAAATACAGAAAAAGCGTTTACAAAACCGAACCCTTACAAAACATAAGATAAGAGATAAGATAAGAAAAATTTATTTTGATTCGGCATAAAATC
>MJUT01036950.1:13916-31261 GCA_002080005.1 Gigantidas platifrons
CAACTTATTTTTGAAATATACTATACAAAAACATTTAAAACATGTATTAATCTAAATTAATATTGAAAATAGATGTTTAATGTACAATTACAAGTATTTTTTGGATACTTAGAAAATTGTTTATATCAAATTTCAATGATTTTTAAATATTTATGTCAGGAGTGCAACATTCACAAGTCAATTAATCTCCAATAGCTAATGAACCTAGAAAACATGTTCCCTTGTCAGAGAATGTCTCTACCTAATAGATATTAAAGCATGAGACAAAAATGCTTTATTACATAAAATTAAAAGCACATAAAATGCTATTGATACTTTTAATTTTTTCAAACATTATGTTAAACTTGACAGAATCTCATTTTATTTAAATCATTCATATAAAAATCTATAATTTAGACTATAGAAGATCACTTAAAACTAGTTGCAGTCCTGACATGAATCAAATGCTTCTGTGAGAGATATTTTATGTATCTCAAACAGGTAAATGGGTTTTATCTGTTCTCTTGGTCAGTCTCTGTTGAAATAGAAAGACAAATGTGATATTAGTTACATTTAAAAGAAAATATGTCTAAGAAAATATCAAATGTTGCACTCCTGACATTTGAGGGTGCTGCCTTTAATGTGACATTCTTGGCCTTACTACTGATTTTAGTGTCTTTGCCGAATCATTTGCGGTTTGTTGCTCCATTTATTAAAAAGTCTTTAATACTGAGGAAAGTGGACTCTATAACTGTATGATTTTACAAATTTAATTTGTCTGTATAAGACTGTCTTGTTATTCTTTTAATTTGTATTTGATTAATGAATGTCCTTTGTCTGCTTTGTATATATGTTTTTGTATAATTGTATGCCATCAACCCCTTGGGGTAAAATTGTGCATTTCAAATAAATAAATAATATTAACTATGGTTTTGAAGCAGCAATGATGTATTAAGATTTATTTATACCCCATATCTTTGAAAACTAAAAGACAACATTTCTACAATGTAATTTAGGAAAACTTACATAAATGTTTGTTTACTCTAGCCAAATTTCTATACAATAATAAATGTGAAGCATGATCTATTGCTATCTTAAAGTATGTCAACATATCAAAGTTTGTGATGAAATAGATTTTGTTAATATATTGTTTGATTTAGCACTGTGGTAGGTTGTTGAAAATTAAGGATTTTTTAAAGTGTCACAAAAAAGGGTTGCACTCCTGACAATTTTGACATGTTTTTTGGACATATTTTTTTTGTTATTCTAGATATCGTAAAGATTTTTTGCAGTAACAAACATCAAATCATTACAGATCTTTTGAACTATTTAGATCCAATAAAATCATAAAAATGAGTAAATTAGACAGCTATAGCAGTAGGAGCCATTTATTTTGAAACTGCCCCATTGCGTGATAAAATATTGCTGTTGGCAATGTGTACATTTTCTACATTGTGGTAATGCTCCTGAATCATTGTATTAATACAATTAACTTTCAAGTTGAATAAATCACTATCCCTCCTATTTGTTGCACATGAAAGAATGAGCTTACAATTAGGGAATTTCTCTTGTGTTGTACTTATAAGCTGAGTGAACGCCTCAAAACATGTACGTGTTTTCTTTGTCATGATGTCATATGACAGAACATGGAATATTAAAATGTCAGGTGCACAGTCTAGATCACATATAAATTCAGCTGCTGCCTCAATTGTGTACTTTACTTCTTTTGTAAGTAAAAGCCAACACTTTTGTAAATAAATTTAATCCCACACGAGGCTCTATACATGCTATATCAAGAATACAAGAAGACAACAATCAAGCATGCCGAATGAGAAAATCGTCTGATATAAACTGGATTACAAGATAAAATATGAAACAACATGTTACAAGGACAGACAAAGTGATCCCGATGTGACTGCCATGCAAAACAAAGACTATACACAAGACCTACACGTTTAAAAGTATGAGTATGTCAGAAGGCAGAATATTTTAATTCTATAGATCTTATTTTCAGAAAAGCTGAGGAGTTGTCACAACTGGTTGACATAAGAGTAGGAAGTCAGAGTCTGACAGCGTTGAATCTGACAGGATCATGTTGTGTTGTCATGTGTATAGATCTGGCTGCTGCTGGATCAAGTCGACCAGTCAATAAAGTGAGTATAATAAATCTTTTAATATTTAAGATTCCAAAATCAAAATATATACCATGAAATTGCCAATTGTCATGACGTTTAGACAAGTAATGTCAGATCATGATAGAAGAGAATTGGTTAACCAGGGTTAGGGTTATGGTGTTCAATGCCACTTTCAACAATAATTCAGTTATATCGTGGTGGTCAGTTTTATAGTTGGAGGAAACCAGAGTACCTGGAGAAAACCACCAACCTGCCACAAGTAACTGACAATCTTTATCACATAATATTGTATCGAGCACATCTCCTGAGTGGGAATGGAACTCACAACATCAGTGGTGATAGGCATTGATCACATACATGTAGGTAGTTGTAAATCCAACTACCATATGATGACGACCACAATAAGAATGTTAGTGGAAGCACAAGTATTTTTTTAGTTTGCCTGACTTATCACCAGATGTTTAACCAGAATAGCACAATGGAAGTGACTTGTGGAGAAGGAAGTACTACCCTTCCGGAGCACCTGTGTTCACCTCACGTTTTTAGTGGGGGTTCATGTTGCTCAGTCTTTAGGTTTGTGTGTAGTATTTTGTGGATCATTGTTTGTCTTTTTGTCCGTTTGGGTTTGACCATTATGTTGTCTTGTCAATTGATTTATGGGTTCTGTTTTACAGGTTCTGATTACCCCTTTGGTATCTTCAAACTTGTTTTGACTCTTATAACGGGAAATAGGTTTATGCACTGAAATTTAATTTTATGTTTTTGGTGAATTTATTCATAAAAACAGGTTTTTTTCCTTCAGTTTTCTTTTTTAGCTCACCTGACCCAAAGTGAGCTATTGCCATCACTTTTCGTCCGTCGTCCGTCCGTCAACATTTCACATTTTAATCTTCTCAGAAACTACTGGGCCAATTGCAACCAAACTTTGGTGGAATGGTCCTTGGATGGCCCCCTTCCAAAAATGTGTCCGGTGTCCCCGACTTCAAACCAAGATGGCTGCCAAGCTAAAAATAGAAAAAATGGGGGGGGGGGGTGAAATTTCAATTGTCTATTGCTGCTTTAGTATAAGTTAAAATGAGCTCAAATTTTAACTGCAGCTACATGGCAATGAATAGTTTAACATATATTACGGGTTTTTTTGTGAAATATTTCTTTCAGCCGATTTCTACCGATTATGCAAATAAGGCATATTTTGTACTTTTTGTCCTTTATTTCAAAAACTATAAGAGATAGATGTTAAATTCAAACTGCATACATGTTCAGCATGTCAAGATCTACCTACCCTGCAATTTTGAAGTAAATCCCATTACCCATTTTGGAGTTATTGTCCTTTTTTTCATCAAATTTTCAAAATTTTAATACTTTTCATCGTTTATTTCAAAAACGATAAGAGATAGATGTTAAGTTTAAACTACAAAAATGTTCAGTATGTCAAGATCCACATACCCTGCAAATCTGAAGTAAATTTGATTACCCATCTTGGAGTTATTGCCCTTTTTTCATCAAATTTTTAAAATTGTAATACTTTTTGTCTTATATTTCAAAAACTATAAGAGATGGAGGTTAAGATTAAATTGCAAAAATGTGCGGCATGTCAAGATCTACATACCCTGCAATTTTCAAGGAAATCCCATTACCCATTTTGGAGTTGTTGCCCTTTTTTCATCAAATGTTCAAAATTTTAATACTTTTCGTCCTTTATTTAAAAAACTATAAGAGATAAAGGTTAAATTTATATTACAAAAATGTGCAGCATGTCGAGATCTACCTACCCTGTAATTGTCAAGGAAATCCCATTACCCATTTTGGAGTTATTGCCCTTTTTTCATCAACTTTTTTTGAAATTTTAATACTTTTTGTCTTATATTTCAAAAACTATGAGAAATAGAGGTAAAGTTTAATTGCAAAAATGTGCAGCATGTCAAGATCTACATACCCTGCAATTTTCAAGGAAATCCCATTACCCATTTTGGAGTTATTGCCCTTTTTTCACCAAATTTTCAAAATCTTAATACTTTTCGTCCTTTATTTCAAAAACTATAAGAGATAGATGTTAAGTTTAAATGGCAAAAATGTTCAGTATGTCAAGATCTACATACCCTGCAATTTTGAAGTAAATTTGATTACCCATCTTGGATTTATTGCCCTTTTTTCATCATCATCATTTTTTTTATTTTTTTTTAATACTTTTCGTCTTATATTTCAAAAACTATAAGAGATAGATGTTTAGTTTAAATTGCAAAAATATGCAGCATGTCAAGATCCACATACCCTGCAATTCTGAAGTAAATTTGATTACCCATTTTGGAGTTATTGCCTTTTTTTCATCAAATTTTTAAAATTTTAATACTTTTCGTCTTATATTTCAAAAACTATAAGAGATGGAGGTTAAGATTAAATTGCAAAAATGTGCAGCATTTCAAGATCTACATACCCTGCAATTTTTAAGGAAATCACATTACCCATTTTGGAGTTGTTGCCCTTTTTTCATCAAATGTTCAAAATTTTAATACTTTTCGTCCTTTATTTGAAAAACTATAAGAGATAGAGGTTAAGTTTAATTGCAAAAATGTGCAACATGTCAAGATCTACATACCCTGCAATTTTCAAGGAAATCCCATTACCCAATTTGGAGTTATTACCCTTTTTCACCAAATTTTCAAAATCTTAATACTTTTCGTCCTTTATTTTAAAAACTATAAGAGAATAGATGTTAAGTTTAATGGCAAAAATGTTCAGTATGTCAAGATCTACATACCCTGCAATTTTGAAGTAAATTTGATTACCCATCTTGGAGTTATTGCCCTTTTTTCATCAAATTTTCAAAATTTTAATACTTTTCGTCTTATATTTCAAAAACTATAAGAGATAAAGGTTAAGTTTAATTGCAAAAATGTGCAGCATGTCAAGATCTACCTACCCTGCAATTTTGAAGTAAATCCCATTACCCATTTTGGAGTTATTGCCCTTTTTTCATAAAATTTTCAAAATTTTAATACTTTTCGTCGTTTATTTCAAAAGCTATAAGAGATGGATGTTAAGTTTAAATTACAAAAATGTGCAGCATGTCAAGATCTACCTACTCTGCAATTTTGAAGTAAATCTCAATACCCAATTTTGGAGTTATTGCCCTTTTTTCATCTAATTTTAATACTTTTCGTCCTTTATTTCAAAAACTATAAGAGATAGATGTTAAGTTTAAATTACAAAAATGTGCAGCATGTCAAGATCTACCTACCCTACAATTTTGAAGTAAATCCCATTACCCAATTTTGGAGTTATTGCCCTTTTTTCATCAAATTTTCAAAATTTTAATACTTTTCGTCCTTTATTTCAAAAACTATAATAGGTAGATGTTAAATTTAACCTGCAAACATGTTCAGTTGTCAAGATATATCTACCCTGCAATGTTCAAGGAAATCCCATTACCCATTTTGGAGTTATTGCCCTTTTTTCATCAAATTTTTTGAAATTTTAATACTTTTCTTCTTATATTTCAAAAACTATAAGAGATAGAGGTTAAGTTTAAATTGCAAACATGTACAGTATGTCAAGATCTATCGACCAAGATGGCCCCCACAACCGAACTTAGCTTAACATAGGACCCTATGGCAAATTCACATAAAAATCTTCTTGTCTGGAACCAGTTGCTCAATTGGAACCAAACTTTGATCAAATATTCATTGGATGGTCCTCTTCCAAATTTGTGTCTGGTGGTCCCGCCCTCTGACCAAGATGGCTGCACAGCTGAACTTAGTTTAACATAGGACCCTATGGGAAATTCACATAAAAACCATCTTGTCTGGAACCAGTAACTCAATTAGAACCAAACTTTGATGGAAAAGTCATTCGTAGGTCCTTTTCCAAAATTGTGTCCGGCAGTCATGCTCTCCCACCAAGATGGCCACCACAGTGCAGTTTCATTGTTATTAACAGCAGCTTTGATCCAGATGAGCGATTACAGGCTCCTGGGAGCCTCTGGTTTGAAAGATGTGATTTTTTTTTCATTTAAGATGTAATGCATGATGCAGTGTACATTCAGTGATCAAAATGAGGTACATTATATGTTAATTTGATATAACAAGATTTATTTTCCAGACAGAAGCCATGAGATTATCAGGAGTGAACAAAAAGATATATACCAATGGTTTGAAGGCTTTGGAAAGTATGTTGGGACTTGAGGAAAAAACCACAATTAAAGATCTGGCAATCACGTATGGTTGTACTGGAGCTACCGACCTTGCTACACAAGTTTTACAATCGTAAGAATGCATTCTGTCTTTTATGCCATAGCTAAATACATTTGTTACTGTTTGTTGTGTAGGATTATGAATTTGAGCATTTACGGTATCTCCGCTCTTCTGGGAGAAGGTAGATTTCTGAGTATGTGAATGATGGCTTGTGCCGCCAAGAGAAGACTACATGAGATTACTTTGCTGTATGTCGGCCTTACACTGTTTTGTCAGGTGTAAATGTACATGTTTGCCTACTGAATTTTAAAAAGCAGGGTCAATGTACATAATTTTTTTTATTAATAAAATTTGAATAGTTTCAATATACAACAAATAGATAAATGTTTTATTGTTATTGTAAGTCTAGGGCAAATTGTTACTTTTGAAATTACCTTTATTGTGGATGATAAATTTCCATAAGTTAAAATAGATTGTTCCAAAATTGTAGTCTTCAATGCATTTCCTGATATCTCAGTTAAGAATAAACATTTTGTAGGGATTCTGTGATTTTTGGCTGG
The DNA here is from genome assembly GCA_002080005.1 of Gigantidas platifrons. Lineage (NCBI taxonomy): Eukaryota > Metazoa > Mollusca > Bivalvia > Mytilida > Modiolidae > Gigantidas > Gigantidas platifrons. Next base: position 20,781 of record MJUT01036950.1, read on the forward strand.
AATGTTTATTTATGCCCCATGAATGACCATATCTAATTGTCTACAAACTAAAATCACCAAGAAGTACGGAGCTGTCTTGTGTATTCACAGTTATAGTCTTTCAGTGGAACAGATGATTTTTGATTTTTTTTCAATTTGTAATTACAGATATAAACAGTCTTTCAGTGTAGCAGACTTTGATTTTTATTATTTTGTAATTCCAGATATAATTAGTCTTTCAGTGGAGCAAAATTTGATTTTTGATTTTTTATTATTTTGTAATTCCAGATATAAACAGTCTTTCAGTGGAGAAAACTTTGATTTTTTATTTTGCAATTACAGATATAAACAGTCTTTCAGTGGAGCAGATGTTGATTTTTATTTTGTAATTCCAGATCATTCAGTGGAGCAGACTTTGATCTTTTATTTTTTAATTATTTTGTAATTCCAGATATAAACAGTCTTTCAGTAGAGCAGACTTTGATTTTTATACGCCTGTCTTTAAGACGGGACGTATTATGGTATACCAATGTCCGACTGTCCGTCCGTCCGTCTGTCTATTTCACATGTCGCGCTCTAGCTTAAGAACCCCTTGGCCAATTCACTTCAAATTTCACACAGTTACTGTGGATTCATTTTTATTCGTGGGATACCAATTTTCATGGATTTCGTGGGTCACAGCAATCCACAAAATTAAGAATTCAATGAAGAATAATCGCAAGTCGAGTTTTAATTGTGAAAGGAATGAAGAAAGTATTTTGGCATTCTCGAATGTCTTATTTCGTTGTGATCGATGCAATACTGTACATTTAGTAACTTGCATTAAGCAATAAATATTTTGAAGAAAATGTTTTTAAAAATAATAAAACTCTTGCATGCAGAATTTTTTGTATTGTAAAATGTGATTTTGAACACGTCTGTTTACTTCTGGTTTTGTTTTGTAGTTCTAATGTTCGCCGTGATGTCACAGGCTTGAGAATTTACCTGTGTGGTTGGCAGGAAATCAAAAATTTCGCTTGTCTTTCAATGAAGGCTCAACTTTAAATTGTCATTATTATTTTGTTATTTATGATAATTTAATAATTCTTTCAGAAATGAAAATTATATAGCAATAATTAATTCACATCGAAGATTTGATAAAAATATTCAGAATAAAAAGATTGGAAATTCAATCTTGTTTTATTTAGTTTTGAAGCATAAAAATGCATTATTTCATATTAGAATTATGAATTTATCATATCAAAATAAAAAAAATGTAAACTGACAGAACAAATATGAATTTTCTTAAGTCTCTAAAACAATTAACAGAACCAAAATTGGTTTGGAAATAAAAAAGTTATAAAAGTTTAAAAATTGGTTACTTTCCTGTCAATTACGTTATTGTTTTACTGCCAACCAATTATTTGTTTAATGACATGCAAATTAGTGAATATGACATCACTAATGAGATTGGCGAACATTCCTATAGTGTTGATATACGAAGTGCATGGCAACAATAACACGTGTTTTGCAAATAAAATGAATAATAAGATCTTTAGAATATCAAATAAATTTAAAAAAAAAGTTGGTTGATTACTCAGTTTTCATGCAAAATAAAAGTGCATGTTGTTAATTAATAATTTGACAAAATTTGTTTATATTTTAATTATTATTGATTATAGGAGACAAACGGATACAATTAACGATAAGGTACTTTGCCCGTGGGTAATTTTGTGTGTGACAGGAGATTATAAATTAAAATTTCACACCTTTGACCAACAACATATTTATCTGTCATACGGACATGCGTTTTGACATTAAGCTGTATCAAATTTTATCCACTAAAAAGAAATCATGGAAAACGACACGCTTTTCAAATAATATTTCGATATTAAATTGTCGTCAAAGGATGTTTGTTTCTTTATTTTGAACAAAAACCACATTTTATCAAAATAACATTTTACTGAACAATTTTTAAAGGGAGCTGGGAGGACATAAATTGCTTTTCAAATAATATTTCGATAAATTGTCATTAAAGGATGTTTGTTTCTTTATTCTGGACAAAAACGACATTTTATCAAAATTACATTTTACTAAACAATTTTAAAGGGAGCTGGGAGGACATAAATTGCTTTTCAAATAATATTTCGATACATTGTCGTCTAAGCATGTTTGTATCTTTATTCTGGACAGAAAGGACATTTTATCAAAATAACATTTTACGGACGTCTCGCTCACTTTCTTGTCAAGGTCACGGGAAAACTTCAGTGCCGCTCTGGCGACACCATTTTCAACTGAATATCTGGCGATTTTGTCACGGGTCTCATCATCGTAGTAGTTGTAGTCTCCCCGTTTGCGTTTTCTAGTAGGGTTAGATGGAGTAGCGGAGATCATGGTGTCAACGCCGTCGTTGGCTGCCTGGGTTACAAGTACATCACGTTGGTTACTGCAGTTCAATGGATCAGGCAAGCCTGGCGTGGGTGGAGCTTTAACCTTTATACTACCGGACTTTAACCACTGTTGAAGTACATTTTTTTGGTTATGAAGGAAATATGCTCCCCTCAGTATTTATAGCAAAAATGTGAGTTGAGTAAATTTTACTATTGTATTACTAGTATGGCTTGGGCTGCAAACATAGTAAGCGTGCTTTCACACTTTTGATCATTTTCTAATGAGTGTAAAATGTGTCCTAATTGATTTCAATCATTTGTACATCAAAGGGATTAAGATACCTTATCAAATTAACAAGACAATTTTAAATAGTAAATTGCATCCACGCTAATATAATCAAAGTTTGAAATGAACACTTTAATGATGAATTATAAAACTGGGATTTTGACGACTTACGCATACACGCATATTTTGAATGAATTTTAAACTTTTTTGTTATCTGTGGAACAGCTATCCACGAATTTACGTATCTTAAACTTTTTTTTTATTTTTTGAAACAGCGATCCACAAATTTACGTATCCCACGAACTGCATTTTTTCTTCTATCCATGAAAATTGATACCCATGAATAAAAATGAATCCACAGTATTGGAATTGATAGTCTTACGGTCTGTATACTTTTTGGTGAAATTTCGATTTTTCATTCCAGAGTTATGGGAAAGAAAGTCTTTACAAATATTGTATGAATGTTGACGACGGGTGTATCATGCGCTCTTGGCGCAGCTGTTTATTAATTTTGTAATTACAGATATAAACAGTCTTTCAGTGGAGCAGATGTTGATTTTTATTTTGTAATTCCAGATATAAACAGTCATTTAGTGGACCAGACTTTGATTTTTGATTTTTTATTATTTTGTAATTCCAGATATAAACAGTCTTTCAGTGGAGCAGGCTTGGATTTTTAATTTTGTAATTACAGATATAAACAGTCTTTCAGTGGAGCAGACGTTGATTTTTAATTTTGTAATTACAGATATAAACAGTCTTTCAGTGGAGCAGATGTTGATTTTTCTGGTCCTATGTTTGTGGCTTCATCTCTTTGTGCTGCATGCAAGTAAGTACAACCATCTTGTTTGAATGTTTAGTATATAAATGATAGCTATTGTATTTTACAATGCTCATGTATATGGATGAACATTCAACAATACTTATTTTCCACCTGTAAATGTCATTAATCACCAAAACATTACATGTACTTACAAAACGCTCTCTCACAGATGATTGTTAGTGGTTAATATTTGTCCATGGACTGAAATCATGGTTAGTTGAAGCCTGGTATTTAGGATACTTTGACTAAAGAACTCAGAAAGAACAGTTTGAAGATACCAAAGGGGTAATCAGAATTCACAAATCACAACAGACAACACAATGACCAAGATACCAAAGGGGTAATCGGAATTCACAAATCACAACAGACAACACAATGACCAAGATACCAAAGGGGTAATCAGAATTCACAAATCACAACAGACAACACAATGACCAACAGAAAAAGTACAAAAGGACAAACAACGATCTACAAAACATACACATAAAACTAAAGATTGAGTAACACGTAGCCCACTAAAAACCGGGGGTGAACTCAGGTGCTCCGGATGGGTAAGCAGTTCCTGCTCCACTAGTGACACCCGTTATTCCAGTTACAAACCCAGTGATAAGTCATAAATGAGGAAAGGATGAGGAGGTGTTTGCGACAAGTGAAACATTTCCGTGGTCATTTGTAAAACAGATTTCAATAACGGTCAACCTAGTCGAGGTATGTCCTTCTAGTGTCCAGGCTGCCATGAAGTAACGTTATCCTACTCCTGGACCCCACTGATGTCATGGAGGTCTTACTTGTGCTGTGTGGGCACTGCAGTCTGTCAAGCGACTCCTGATTTTCCTTATTTTTCCTGATTTTTAGCTCACCTGACCCGAAGGGTCATGTGAGCTATTGCCATCACTTGGCGTCCGTCGTCCGTCGTAAACTTTTTCAAAAATCTTCTCCTCTGAAACTACTTTACCAATTGAAACCAAACTTGGTTTGAATCATCACTAGGGTGTCTAGTTTCAAAATTGTGTCCGGTGATGCNATATGTTGAAATTATTTTTGTGTAAAGCATCTTATCAATAAAAGGAGGTGAGGAAAGTGGCCTATAAGTAAGACCTTTTAGCCTGCCAATTGCATTCCGACATTCTGATAATGACCTTCATCTGGAATCAAAAACACCATGCTTAAATTTATATATTATGGCCTGAAAGCTCTTACTTAGAGGGGAGGAAGGCAGCCATTTTTGAAGTTTTTTGTATGGTTTTATCACTTTTTACATAAAAATATTCCTGATAATCTCCTGATTTTTAACTAAAAACCCTCCTGATTTCCTAATTTTTTTAAGCCAAAAAGTGCTTGACAGACTGGCACTGCCATCCTCAGAAATTAAGTATTTACAAGTAAATTCAATCAAATTTGGTCTCAAAATGCCATTCCATTCACGGTAATGTATTCAAAATATGACAGTTACTAAAAAAAGTATTTCTAAAAATAGATATTATTTAATTAATAAAGAAAAAGTTCATTGTGACATTTGAGGACTTTATCTCATAATGAAAAATCAAAATGCTATTAATAAACAAACAATTGAAATATATTTTTAAACTTTAAAAAAGATTTACCTGGCTCAAAATTTTGTTGAAAGGAAGGATTTGTATTAGTAGAAAGGATATGAATCTCGCCAGATTTAACATAGATTGTATGTAAGTGTGTTGCATGGCGAGAACAAGTGAGATTACCCATAGTGCAATTCGTTGACGATGCACGTGCCTTGATTAATGGTGGAAATTTTCATCGCTTCAACCTTTTAAACCAGTATTTGTAAATATATAAAACCATAATTACAGGTATAAAGTGAAAGTATTTGTCCTAAATACCAATCAGTAATAAAGTATCAACTTTTTGTAGAGGTATCAGCCATATTTCATCAATAATTGACATTAATCGATTTTCCCTTTCGACCTTAATAATCCTGCCTATTATGTGCTGTCAAGACTCAAATTTAAATTTCAAATTCCTCTCTTCTCTCTTCATACTGAATATTGAAGCGGAGCCGTCATTTTTGTGAAAATACATTGTATAAATATTTTTCAATGTATAGAAGGAGTTTTATTGAAAACAGTGCTCCCGATTTGTATTTATTAAGGATTGTTTACCATCATTTGTCAAAATGGGGGCGTTCTGGGCGGAAATGATGGTGGCCTATTTAGAAATCAGTAAACATCCTTGTTTACATGAAATCGACATACCACAGTGTATAAATCTGTAGTTTAGTGTGTATTTGATATATAGAGCAAAACTTGGCGTGATTGGTTGCTTTGTTTTATCATTTTTAATATGCTTTTAGATGTATGAAACTCTACTGTACTTTTTTTTATTTTTCTGTATGAGGGGTGATACAGATAAATATCAAAAAAACTTTTCCATTGAACCTATTTCGGCAAATCCAAGGATTGTTTTGTGTAGTGTAGTATATAGACGATGTATAACACGAACTTTGGTGTAATTGGTTGATCTTCCTACGAATTCTCAAGGCATTTCAAAATGAATGAATTAATTTTGCTCTGTTGTAGCATAAAACATCGCCACGCGAGATAAAGCGAGAAAATACGAGATTTGTATCCTTTCTACTACATGCATGTAACTTTAATGTACTGGAGGACGAATTCCATTTTGTTTTGCAATGTACAAAGTATAATGATCTGCATAAAAAATACATCAAGAAATATTATTGGTCTAGACCATCTACTTTTAAACTGGTTCGAGTATTGTCAGTGGAAAACAGGAAAGAATTTTGTAATTTAGGAAAGTTTATCCATCTCGCATGTAAAGCTAGAAATAATTTGGTATAATTAACATGTGTGTTTATTATAATTGTTCATAATTTTCTGACATACTTATGCTATTTCTTAATATGTCACATACACATGCATATACTGTACAATCATGTTATTATAACATGCCACGTTGTATACTGATGAACTGTTATGTTCAAAGTTAATAAAGAATTTGAATTTGTACTATACAAATCCTTGTTGAAAGTAACATTTAATCAGCTTGACAAAAATATGATGGACTAGTAATTAATCAACTAATTAATTGACATGAATAATTTAACAATTATTGTCAGAGTTCTATTTAAATATATCAAAGTGATTATTAATCATGATTGTTTGTTTTATATCATTAATAATCATGTTTAATGATAGACAAGCCAACTGGAATAATTATTTTTTATGGTTTTTCTTTGGGTAGAATTTTATATGTAGAACATGGAAATGAATGCATTTTAATGACTGAAATATGGATAGAAAATCAACCAAAAATAATATTATACCCCTACTCGTAGAGAGGGGGCTATATTGCAATCACCTTGTCCGTCCGTCCGTTCACACTTTCGTAACAGATATCTCAGCTTCTAATGGAAGAAATGATTTTATATTTGATATATGGCTTTAGCATGGTGTCTTGTACCGTGTCTCCCCTATCCAGGTTTACCGCACATCTACTTCCTGTTTACAGTGCGACTTAGAATTTTTCATGTTTGCCGTAATGAAAACTTTCGTAACAGTTATCTCAGCTTCTACTGGAAGAAGTGATTTTATTTTTGATATATGGCTTTGGCATGGTGACTTGTACCATGTCTCCCCTTTCCAGGTTTACCGCACATCTACTTCCTGTTTGCCGTGCGACTTACAAATGAACAAGTGGGGGTATTCTTAGCACGACGTAGCGTGCAACATCTTGTTTTATTAAAGTTTAAACATTAAAAATAGATTTCTATTTATGTGGAAAGTAAAATAAAATGATTATAAAAAAGACAGATAGTTACATACACAAATAGAAAAGATATATATATAATGTTTTAGATGTAGAAAACAATAAAAACACAGTTAATTTAATTTATTTCTAACATAGCAAATTGTATTCCCTCCCCTGTTAATACAAAACAAATGTATATTTTAAAACTTTCATATTTTTGTTACTTTCCAAAAAAAAATCTTCAAATATTGAACCATTTTAAATATTATTTTAAGAAAAACATTTTAATTGGTTCAAAATTTGTAGATTTTTTTGTTTGTTTTGAAAGTAACAAAAATATGAAAGACTATTAATTAATCAAATAATTAATTAAAATTATTGTCAAGAGTTCTATGTAAAGATGGGAAAGAGTGCATTTTAATGACAGAAATATGGATAGAAAATCAACCAAAAATAATATTTTATTAAAAACTTAAACATTATAAATAGATTTCTATTGATGTGGAAAGTAAAATAAAATGATGATAAAAAGTACAGATAGTTACATACACAAATTTCTATTTATGTGGAAAGTAAAATAAAATGATGATAAAAAATACAGATAATTACATACACAAATAGAAAAGATAAATATATAATGTTTTAGATGTAGAAAACAATAAAAACACACTTAATTTAATTTATTTTTAACATAGCAAAATTTGTATTCCCTCTCCTGTTAAAATATTTTAGAACTTAAAAAAAAAATATTACAATTTGAAGAAAAAAATTTGAAATTAGCAAAAATATGATGGACTATTAAATAATCAACTAATTAATTGACATGATTAATTCAACAGTTAAAATTATTGTCAGAATTCTATTTAGATATATCAAAGTGATTATTAATCATGATTGTTTTATATCACAATAATATTTAAATTGGTTCAAAATTTGAAGAATTTTTTTTTTAAAGTAACTAAAATATGAAAGACTGTTAATTAATCAAATAATTAAGTGACATGATTAATTTCACGATTAATTATAATTATTGTCAGAGTTCTATTTAGATATTTCAAAGTGATTATTAATCATGATTGTTTGTTTTATATCATAATAATCATGTTTAATGATAGACAAGCTGTTTAATATTAGGTACTTAAAAGTGATTAAAAGTCATAATTATTCTCTTTTGCTTATCACTCACTTTTGTTGTTGTTTTCTATGACTTTTAATCACATACAAGCCAATTATAATCAAGATTTTTATATTAAAAAATAATGTTTTTTTTTAGAATTTTATGTGTAGAACATGGCAATTAATGCATTTTAATGACAGAAAATCAGTGCAAAAATAACATTATATTAAAGTTTAAACATGCAAGTCATATAAAATGATGATAAAAAAGACAGATAATTACACACACAAATAGAAAAGATTAATATATGATGCTTTAGATGTAGTAAAAATAACACATGTGTATCCCCTCTCCTCTTAATTTACATACAAAATTAATTTTATGAAGATATATTATATATTTTTCATATTTGCACACACACAAATTTTTGAAGATATATTATAAATATTTCTTATTTCCTACATTGTTATTTATTTGAACATGCTTGTTTATATAATAATAATTTTATGCAGATATCTGATGATGAAAAATTTGTATTTTTATTCTCTGATGAAAACATTTGTTTTTATTCTGCCAAAATCTGCCATGACATTTTGTTTAAAAGAAAATGTATTTTATCTGGATGAATTGTTGATTTTACATATATATAGTCTTTCATAAGTCTTTTAAGAGTGGCTCTTAGTTGTTTTATATATAATATGTATGTATATGAATTGTTTTATAATATGAGAGGTGAGACTTTAGTATTTGTCTTGTCTTGTCTTGTAACCGTATTGTGAAAAATCTTGATGTTAACCTAAATAAATTTTACCAATTCCTTTTTAAATGATGTAATTTTCTGCTTGATATGTACATTATATATTTTTGCTTCACAACATATTCCAATTTTAATGAATTATTTCTTAGCTTTGAAATATATCTTGAAAATTTTTAATTCAATTATTTGAATGTTTAATTTTTTTTTTTTTATCATCTAATCTATCAAAATTGACACCTAGCTGGCTTGGCATAGATATAGTTTAATTAAAATGAGCCAATCAGAAACAGTCTTGAGAATTGAAAACATTCACCAGCCAATCAGAACAAATGTTAGCAGTCCAAGCTTATGGTCCATCATTACCAATTATAATAAATAGGCCTGCTTATTTAGGGTTGAATGCACTATTCGTTTAGTAATTATCAAATAATCATTGAAGTTTATAGGATAAATAATTAATTTAGCAATGGCTGACACAGTAGACTACTATTGGCAGACAACACCAGAATCACCAGCACCAATGAAGTTGACCTGCGCTACTACTCTAGATGATGTCATTACAGCCACCATACTAGACAGCACACTAGCAATCAACAGCAATAGTATAGCACCTATCTCAGACTCAGATATCTCCTTAGACAGCATACTCAACAGCCTACTTAGTGACCCACCAATTGAGGAACAAATTGCTCCAGCCAAAACTCATACTGAGCCACTGAACTGTTCCAGTCCTTGTCCTGACAGTAGAGTCAACACCTCACTAACTGGACTTGGTTCACCAATCAACCACACTACATTCCAACCATCCAGTGGACTTGGTTCACCAGCTGTAATCAACCACACTACATTCCAACCATCCAGAATTCAACTACTCAGTGTACACAACAGAGAGCTACAACTTAAACAAAAGCTCCAGAAACTCAAGTTCATCTACCCAGACCAGATTCAACAACTGTTTAGTTTTTACTGGTACCATTCTGCCTTAGTGGAGACCAGTAGATTTCAGTGCCTGCACCAATGCTCACTTGACCCATTCTATTACAACTCACTCAACAGTTACTATGACGACCAACTTCATCTCATCATTGATAGAGTCGAGGTATATTATTTACAAATATAGGTTTAGGTTTATGGTGTTAAACGCCACTTTCAACAATATTTCAGCTATATCGTGGCGGTCAGTGACAAATCTTATCACATAATGTTGTATCGAGTACACCTCGCCTGAATGGGATTTTACAGATAAAACATTATTTTACACACAATAAAGTTTACTTGTTTCCATCATTTCAGATAAATATGTCAGAAAGAATATGGATGTAAATGAACATTAGAGACTACCAAAGTTTACACTTAAACAAATGAAAGTAAAGTAACGTTACTCTTATTGCTGTTCTACATCTCAC
>MJUT01036951.1:15606-29168 GCA_002080005.1 Gigantidas platifrons
GACAAGCTAAACTAATCCTCTCTTTGTATGGTTCTAAATAAGAGTAAATTAGATGTTTCGTACAGCTACCGACAAGCTAAACTAATCCTCTCTTTGTGTGGTTCCAAATAAGAGTAAATTAGATGTTTTGTACAGCTACCGACAAGCTAAACTAATCCTCTCTTTGTGTGGTTCCAAATAAGAGTAAATTAGATGTTTTGTACAGCTACTGACAAGCTAAACTAATCCTCTCTTTGTATGGTTCTAAATAAGAGTAAATTAGATGTTTCGTACAGCTACTGACAAGCTAAACTAATCCTCTCTTTGTATGGTTCTAAATAAGAGTAAATTAGATGTTTCGTACAGCTACCGACAAGCTAAACTAATCCTTCTTTTGTTTGGCTACACAGAAGATAAAATCATCTTTTTGGACAGCATCTTATGTATAGTGACAGAAAAGCTTACCATTATTTTCTTTTCATTGTTACTATGAAGCCTTCTTTCATACAGTTACTGAAAAGCTGAAATTGTCTTTTTGTATGGTAACAGAAAAGTTAACATGGTCTTTCAAACGTTTAGTGGTTGCGGAGAAGATAAAAAAGATTCTCCCATAATAGTATCTTCACTACCCAATCAATACAACCCACACAAACAGTGTAATAGTCTCAATTGATATCCAATTCTATTATTTTTTAATTGTAATACTGATCTATGATATTCAGCATCTTGTTTTGTATAGTCTTTTGTCTTACACACCATTTACCAAATTCTACTGTTTCAAATCATATATTTGATATCAATCCATTTTTTTTTTTTATTTATCATGAATATTTAAAATTTCTAGGAATCAAATAAACAAGCAAGAATAAATGAGTTTAAAAATTTCATATTCTAACATGCTCACCCTGAATAATGTTCCAGCATAGTTTTTGCTAACTTGAATATCAAATCAAAATATTGCATAAGTTTTACATTGTATACAGATCCCCTGAAAATAAAGTAGAACAGTGATATTTATTATTTGACACTGAAACAATTTCTTTTTAATGTGAATAAGTTTCTGTAATTTACAAACAAGCATATTATGCTTAAGAAATAAATCATGGAAGCCAGAATGTGTTGGGAGTTTTAACATGGATTGGCGGATATTAGTATTTTATCCTGAGCCAGAAGCGAGGGATAAAATTTACTAATATCCGCCAATCCATGTTAAAACTCAAAACACATTCTGGCTTCCATGATTTATTTCGATTCTGATATGTCTAAAGGCCGGTACACACGATAAGATTTGTATCATAAGACTTGTATTATAATGCAAAATCTTATCGTGTGTACAGTCTAAATACAGTGTATTGTAAGATTTTTTAAATCTTATGAGACTGTATTAAGGATAGAGCAATGTTCTATCCTTAATACAAGTCTTAGCTGACCTTTCATTTTCATCCAATCAAAATTATCAATTTGGGGTTACACATCTGCATCAGTACAAAAACAAATCCACGTGTAACTGTGGCAGACTTCTCAAATATTGAAGAGCTTGTTGTTGCGTGGGAAGAAGAAGATTTATGTCATATATCGGGGGAGAGGGGGATTACCACAAATAAGATGCAAGACATAGAGTCATTTCTTTAATGAATTGAAAAAGTTCAGGTTCACAGGAATATTGGTATCAAATATTCAAATATCAAATCTAATCACTTTTTGACAACATTTTGGCGGGTAAAAACACGAGGTTTTTGATCATTTGTTCATAATCTGATAAGATTAATCTTAGTGTGTGTACTAGAGAGTCTTTTAATACAAAATTCTTATAATACAAGTCTTATGATACAAATCTTATCGTGCGTACCGGCCTTAAGAGTACAAATACAGTAGTATACTTTGATTGGAAGACAGTAATTTATATTTACGCTTGCGGAAAATGTCGCACAGAATTTATGTAACTCGAATAATACTGTGCCCTCTATCGACATTATTCTGTTTACAATTTATGCTGCCAATGGAAAAGTCGGTCACATTCACCGGCGCATGTGCTAATGAGATTATACCGAATGGATAACTCACTCGTTTGTTAACACAGCGAAAGAAGGAGGTCATGTTAGAATTATTAATAGAAAAAAATAACTCAACAGTTTTACTCATAGCTTGTCTGCTCGACACAAACCAGAAATCCAATAACAAGACTTCTTCATTGAAAAACCTGATTCTAACTGCTGACAATGTAAAACATTGACTTTTTTAGGAGTATACAACATGACTATAAGACAACAACATAAATTCACAGACAAATTTGAAATTTAGATTGGAGAATTTTGATCATGTTTACAAAACAGAAACATTTAATGATCACAAAGTCAACTAAAAATAAGAGGTTCATCTGGTCATGTATGCACTGTTTTTGGGTTCAAGCAAATTTGTAAAAAAGATTGTTATTCATATTCCAATAGTTAAACAATGTCGTGTAGAGTTGGCCAATGGGAATTCTGATCCATATAAAAAATGAAATGTATGTTAAAGAGTTCTGAACCATACTCTTATAGTTAGAGTTTTAGCAGATTCTAGTTTCAAATAAGGCAGCTTCCGCTAATGTAAGAATTGTTTATTTTTTGTAACAGAGGCCATCTTGAATAGAGTTCAGACCAATATGATTCATTTTAAAATGAAGACCACCTAAAATGCCCTTACAGTTAAAATTTGACCTGATTCAGACTTCAAATAAACTACTTTGGTCCATTTAAGAATGTTCTATTACTAGTAACTTTTGACCCATCAGATATAATTTCGAATGGAGAGCACCCGATGACTATTCTTGCGATGCTTGCTGAATATTGGCTCAGTGGTTCCTAAGAAGATTTTTTTTAATGGTTTTTTGCTTTAAAATGCTGTATTTCTGAAATCAGCAAAAATCTGCAAAAGTGTAAACTTGACAGAAAAAAAACCCAGAATATACAATGTATGTTAGAGCTCCAAACAAGGTATTTACAGATAAAAATTAATTTGGTTCTGGCTTCAAATATGCAGCTTTGGCCAGTTTCAGAAATATCTACTTTAGTAACAGTAGTTATCTTAGAATGAGGTCAGACATATCGACAATTTGGAATGGGAACCACTCAAAGACCATTCCTGACAAACCTTGTGTGGATATTGAAGAGACTGATTATATTATTTCAAGATATCAGAGTATTTGCGTTATCTTAGATAAATATAGCTGAAGCTACCATGAATGTAGAAAATATTTCCACAAATTATCCAAGGAAACAACATATCCTAGATATTGGAGACTGAATATTCTAGGATTAATTAAACCCAACATTACATTCTAGTCATACATCTACTAGATCTATAAAATAATTTCATTTTCAAACGTGTGAAATACCTGATAAAACTGAATTCTGTTCTATGTCCTTCACTATTACTATTGTCCATTAAATCTAACCAGAACACGGCCTGCTCTGGATCTACCATACGTCTGTACTGTACTGCTATGTTAAATACATCTCTCCATAACGTCCTCTCTATAATGTATAATGCATAAAATTTATTTGGATGGTCCATTATTTTCGTTTCATTTGGAAATACAACATGGCAAGCAAGCCAATTATGCTAATTGATTGGCTGAAAAGTGAAATATCTTCTACTCTGAAACCATATAACACGTCATAGTGGAGTGACATGTCAGCTAGACCTACAACATCCAACTAAGCCTATTGGTTTAGTACAAAGCAGACATCATCATCATCTCATCAAAATGTAACTTGTTCTGGCCATGACATAGCTGAACAATTGTTTACTTGGCGTTAAACAATAATCGCTCACTCATACTATTCTCCTGAAGCCACTGAACATATGACATTGTTAAACATAAGACCTTATAGAAATAGGAATCAATATTTGTTTCCTCAGAAACTACAAACTTATTCTAGTCCAAACTGTTCATGAATAATTAATCCTGAACCATTAAAAATACATAATACACGTTAAAAGAAATAAAGGATCTAACACCGGTAAGAGGACAAGATGGAAAAATCTCAGACACCCGCGGGAAAGATTTCTATTGACCAGAAATCTTTCCCTTGAGATTTTTCCGTCTTGCCCTTTTACCGATGTTTGATTCTTTTTCTCACTAATTTAACATTCCGGAATTACAATCTTGACCGGAAGTTAAAAACACAAATATGAAGTTTATGAAAACACAAGATAAAAACACACAAATAAGTGTTTATTACATCCAACATTTATATTGTAAATAGAGTTTCGGTATAATAAAACTATTATTGCCTGCACTTGCGGTGAACATCATAATTGAAATAAACGATTTTATTGATACAATGACATTTTGCGAAACGTAACATTTTTACGGGAAAAGTAGCATGAAATTCTTATCTCACCCACGGGTTGAGACAAGGATATCTCACACGGCTAAAAATAGCAACTGTGCTGTCTCATTGGTGAGAAAGGATTGTCTTTTCTTTATGTCCTACAGAGAGTTTGACTATCATATAAAACACAGCTCAATACACATAAAATTAAGTTTGTTTGCTTTATATACTCATATATACATATGTGTATTACAAACTTGAATTCTGTGTCATTAAAACCTACCCATTTGTTGTTTATTTTGTCGTAATCCTTTCCATTTTGCCTAAGAGATAAAAATAACAGAAATTTATTATCAATTCTACAATGAAAAAGACACAGAGTACATATAAAATAATGTCAACATATTTCTCCTTAACTAACATTTAATTAAACAACCCTGAACTTGCTTATTAAACTTTTATTTTACTGATACATTGTATATAACTTAAGAAAGAACAGTTAAGCTGTGAATTTATGATAATATACTATATTCCTTCAATTTATGATAATATACTATATTCCTTCAATTTCAAATGATTTTATTAAGTTATTGAATGGGAATCCAAATGCAGGATGAATGGACAGAAAGACATGGGCTAAACTGAATGTCCCTACGCCTAGCAGAGAGGGCATAAAAAAGTACTTAATGTCACCACGCCTAGCAGAGAGGGCATAAAAAAGTACTTAATGTCCCAACGCCTAGCAGAGAGGGCATAAAAAAGTACTTAATGTCCCCATGCCTAGCAGAGAGGGCATAAAAAAGTACTTAATATCCCCACGCCTAGCAGAGAGGGCATAAAAAAGTACTTTAATGTCCCCATGCCTAGCACAGAGGGTAAAAAAGTACTCAGAGCATAATATACTCTCATCACTATATGTGTACCCCTAATTCAGAATATTCAAACTCATGTACTGGAACAATCACTTGTGTACGATAATCTAAAAATTAAAATAAATCTTAGCAAAATTAACTGTTCCTAGCTATTTTCCAGGGTTTGCCTTAATAAGAGACATTTTACCTCTGCAACATTTTTGTGCCTGTCCCAAGTCAGTACTTGAATTTCCATCAGAATATGTCATGGTCTCTATTAAGTAAAATGATTTGAGGTGATAGGTTTGTCATGTTAATATTTATGAAATGGTTGACAATTACACTTTCCATAAGCCTCCTCTAAAACAGTACAAACCTCTAGCAGTTGTGCTATATGTATTGATGCTAATCCCATAGCTAAATGTTGTCTACTATGAGGTGTGTAGCCATCTGTATTCACTTGCATCATTTTACCAATGGAATCTGCTTTGCATATTAATGTTTGTTTATTTTTATCTAATTCTTCAAATCTCATAATATTTACATCACTGAAAAAAGAAGAAAGACAAAAATAAAAGACAAACCTTTATAACAAGTTCACCCTATTCCAGAGTGTATTTTCATCAATGTGTAAAATTTTGTATGGACGGACAATGGTATATCATAATACGTTCCATCTTTAAAGGGCATATCAAAACTTATTTTCTGTTTAAAAGTAATAATTTCCATAGACAATTATAACAACACATTGATATTTTACCAACCCATTCATAATTTAAAAATAGGAGACACTATTTGTATAAACATTACAATATAAACAAAATAATGATTGCATACTGGCCATACCATACATCAATATATATCATGAAGAATTAACTCTTCTTCCTGTATATATCAACTGTCATTCATTATCTAAAATATAATTTGATTCAAAAGTAACTGTCATAGTCATGTTGATTTCTTGTTGTGCACATTTATATAATTTAACATTTAGTCTTACCTAATATGAGGCTGAAGTCCTGGTTGTTCTTTATATGGATTTTTAAATTGAAAAGCAGCAACTTTGGTCCAATGATCTTTGAATTCATCACTTAAATCTTCATCTACCTTTAGTGCTGTTATAGGTTGTTCCAGATGAGCATGTAAATATCTGCCATATTCTGTTTAAAATAGTTATAGAAACATTGTGTACATTTGTATGTATATGTATAGGAATCAAAGTATTTAACACACTAATGAATAGATTGTCACAGCAAAGAACAAAATATTCCTTTTTTATACATAAAAAAATCATGGGTTTATCATGTAATCAATGTTAATCGACAACAAGATTTAAAGGGCAACAACTCTTAATCATGTTCAAGGTAAAAGTAATTTAATAGGCTCAGAAACGGCTTGCAGAGACTGATCAAAGTTTTGTATAAATGACTCATACTAGCAACAAAGGTTTCCTTCCCCTTAACTTGGGGCAACAGCTGCTTCACTTTGTTTGCATCTGTATTTGGCCGATTTGATACTAATTTTACAAATTATCTTTTGCATCTCATCCCCCTCAAGTTATCATCTTTTTTATTTTCAATGGTAAAAAGGGAATGAGTCTATAAAAGTATTTCTGTTTTCTAAATGTCCAACAGCTGTTAGTCCCCAGGTTTTCCAATTTATATAAAGTATATATTTATGTATAGTACCATGTTAGTATAATAAATGATGGTCTTTGGTTATATAATCATTATGTTTATTTATTTAGAACATGTAGATTCAGCATATCAGAA
Source organism: Gigantidas platifrons (assembly GCA_002080005.1). Classification (NCBI taxonomy): domain Eukaryota; kingdom Metazoa; phylum Mollusca; class Bivalvia; order Mytilida; family Modiolidae; genus Gigantidas; species Gigantidas platifrons. The sequence goes on from MJUT01036951.1 coordinate 22,528, forward strand.
GTACCATACATACAGTATTCCAGTACACAGTGTGAAACCTTCTTTGACAGTAGTACGGGCACATTTGATCACTATTTATCTTAGTCACAGTTTATAATACAGAAGGCAATAATTTGGTTATAAATGTGCACACATTATCTGTATTATAAATCTAATCAATAACCAGACTGGTGACACTGTCATAATAAAAGACTAATATGTCATATAACAAACATAGAAAAGTTTGATGTGAACATAGAACAAAAACACTAATCATCAATCCAAAATATCACCATTCTACCAAATATTGTCAAATAAAAGAAACTTAATACTGTAATGAATAACTGTCAAAATCTCAAAAGACCATTTGTTCAGAATATACACCCAGAAATCTTCCAGATAATAATAATCTTGCTGTGTAGAGGACAAAACAATGTTTATGATACAAACCTCTTAAGTAGTGAGCTCTTAAAAATTCTGGAGTAGCTTTCATTAATGGTGTTTTGTTTACCATTACCTAGAAATACATATTTATCATCAAATTGAAAGTGTTGTAAAATAACTTACAAACCATATTTTATGCTCCAATCAACTTCTTCTTTTACAGCTAACTTTATATTTTTGTTTATCTTTATTTCCCCTAATGAATTTAATTGTATATAACTGAACATGATTGGAAATCCATCAGAAATGGGGTTTTTTTTTAACAACGTGATATCTTTTATTAAAATGCTTGTTGCACTTAACACTCCATAAGTCCAAGCTCCTTTTGGTGTTTCCCAGTTACATCTTGTTCTGATTATCCAGGGCTATAATCAGAATTACATCAAAGATATACAAACTAAATACTATATACATTATATACCTTTTGGAAATGTAGGTAAAAATTAAAAGTTAAGGAACAACATTTATATTGATGTTCTTTATTTTATTGTTACAAAAAATGTTACTGAACGGAAACCATTTAGTCAACAGGCACCAATTATAATGATCATATAAAAACTGCATACAATACATACTTAAAATAAAAGAGTTATTATTTAAGAAGTTTGTCACTTTTTACTTCACTTCACCCTTTCAATATCGGAAACCATAAGAGCGTCAAATCTGTTTAAAAACCACATGCAGGAAATTCACTTCGGAATCTAAAGGATAAATCCATCAACATCAGATATATAAAATGTAAAATAAAAATTCCAAATTTGGGTGTTGGCCCCATTTTGAATCCATTATATGTTGAAAATAGTAAGAGACTCACAAAATCTGTTGGAAGAGTATATAAAGAAAATTATTATTAGTTGAAAAATAAACTTTCCACATACAAAAACAGAAAACATCCTTCTTTGGCACCTTGGGGTCTCTTTTTCCTGTTGTGGATTTCAGAATAAAAACACAAACTTTCTACAGGATGATCAATGAACATTCCTACCAAAGCCCAGTGGTTTCAAAGAAGATTGAAATGCAAGTTTATAGGTAAAGTATGACGATGGATGCCAAATGATGATAACACCTAACATGGACATTTGGTCAAAGGTTAAAATGTATAATTACAACTGAACAAACCTTGGTAGTAGATTTAACACCTTCATAAAATTTTCCTATTGCTATATAAGACAAAGCTTCCATATACTGACAATGTATATTATCTGGATCTATAGTTAAACATTTCTGAAATGCACAAATAGTCAAGTAATATTTAGAATACTGTAGAAATTAGAAAAAAAACATTTATACAATCTGAGAAGAGTAAGCAGAGATTTCTTAAAACTTAAGCAGCTTAGGTGGGCCTGGGTTGGTTTACGGGTGGTCAACGCTAGTTTCAACAATGTTTCGCTTAAGAAATAAATCATGGAAGCCAGAATGTACTATGAGTTTTAACATGGGTTGGCGGATATTAGTATTTTATCCAGAGCCAGAGGCGAGGGATAAAATTTACTAATATCTGCAAACCCATGTTAAAACTCAAAACAAATACTAACATCCGCCAACCCATGTTAAAACTCAAAACCCATTCTGGCTTCCATGATTTATTTTGATTCTGATATGTCTAAGAGTACAAATACTAGTATACTTTGATTGGACGAAAGTAATTTATATTTACATTTGCGGACAATGTCGCACACAATTTATGATACCAAATTCGAGTAGACAATAATTCATCAACATGTACATTTACGACGGGGAAGTTAGTCACATGCACCGGCGCATGTGCTAATGAGATTATACCCAATCGATAAATCACTCGTTTGCTTACAAAGCGAAAGAAGGGTGTCATGTTAGAATTTTATGTATATTTATTTAATATATAAATGTTAAGTACCATTTAAAGTAACATTTCTGTAACATTTGATCCAGTAGTTTCTAAGAAGATTGAAATCAGAAAAGTTTCCTGACAACGTATGACGAAGAACGTAATGTAATGATGATAGTTCACATGACCCATTGGGTTCACAGCTAAATACTGTTTTCATATTTTGTTTTTAATATTCTATAGTTAAATCTACAAGAAGCTACATATGAAATATCTCATTTCACATTTATGAATCAAATTATGGAATATATTAGTGCCCTTCATTCCAAAGTATCATCTGCAATGGATTTTTCATTCAATCGACATTTTTTTTAAATCATGGATAAGGAAAAATGAAATGTATAATATATTGAATATGATTATTACCTGATGGTCTTCTAAACCTTTTAATGGTTCTCCACTATAATAATACATGCTCCCTCTTAACTGTAATGTTAAGGTGTTAAGGAATGGTATATGATTATTACCTGATGATCTTCTAAAGCTTTTAATGGTTCTCCACTATAATAATACATGCTCCCTCTTAACTGTAATGTTAAGGAATGGTTTCTGTTTATTTCTAATGATCTGTTAAATTTTCCTCTTGCTGCTCGTAAGTTACCAAGTTCTCTGAAATCATAATAAAAAGTTTGTAAAGTCACAATGCATACATATATTTCTATTTTTCTTAAAATAAGGACACATGTATTTTTATATTAGAACTTTCAGATAAAAATGTTACCAGTCTAGAAATGTAGGATATCAAACTTTGAGAGACAGTTAGACCTGTTAAATGGTTCGGCTGGTCTATAATTTAATGTTTGTTTGTAACAGGAAAATTGGCATCAAGGCTACTGATTCCATGTATAATAAATCTTATCTTCAAAGTGTTTTAATCTTGATGTTTTATGGATTGGTCAATATCTATTACAATGACTTACTTGTATGCCTGTCCCACACTAGAACAAGCATCTATATGATCAGGCTGTACTTTAATAACTTCTTTAAACACCTCAATGGCATTCTGAAATATTTGAAATAGAAGACATACATATAGAATCAATGAAAAATGGGGGGGGGGGGACATGAACAACCAGAGTAGTTATACCGGTAATCTGTTTTATTTCTCTTTGTTACCTTTTCAATAAATGGAAAGACAAATCATATAAAGTAAACATTTATAAATCTCAACAATAGTTATATTAAAACTGAAGAGACTGGTGATTTTAGTGGATATTATGAAGCAGTCGGCCACGATACTGGTATTACCAGTATTGTAATATTTACAATATTGGTATTACCAGTATTTTAACATTTACAATACTGGACTGGTAATACCCGTGTATTACCAGTATTGTAAATATTACAATACTGGAAATACCAGTATTGTAAATATTACAATACTGGTATTACCAGTATCGTATATCTACAATACTGGATGTACCAGTATCATGCATTTACAATACTGGAATACCAGAATCGTTGATCTATACACAATACCGGAAGCCCCAGTATTCTTCATCCAGCAATACTGGTAATACTAGTATTGTAAAGCACACAATACTGGAAGCTCCAGTATTCTTCATCCAGCTATACTGGTAATACTAGCATTGTAAAACGCACAATACTGGAAACTCTAGTATTCTGAATTCATCAGTAAAACTCCTGACCTTGGGCAAATAACTAGTAAACTTTACAATACTAGTATTACCAGTATTGTTGTCGTATTACGAAAGCTTGGAACATGCACATACACTGGATTGAACCAGTTAGTGTGCACGACGTGTCTGGGGCGTCCACCCATTGGAACAAAAAGCCCCTAATTCCCCACCAAAAATAACATGAAGATAAGGACATTTTTATGTATTGCTCTGGCAATTTGACATGAGTGGGCAGAGCCTAATTCTAACGGTAAATCACAGCTTTAACATTGTATTTACCGTTAGTATTAGGCTCTGTCCAGTCATGTCAAATTATCTTACCAATATATATCGAACTCTAAGGGACCATAAAAAATATTTTGACTCTTACGTTATGTACAGCAGAAATGACGTATGAGCATGCCAGATTGTGTATGGCTATTAATTTTAAGATTGAATATTGGCTGCTCCCAAAATGAGCAAAAGGAATAAGAGAATTATACATGATTGTATCAATACCCATCTTCACTAGCCAAGGGTTGTAATCCGCTCTACTCATCTTCACTAGCCAAGGGTTGTAATCTGCTCTACTCATCTTCACTAGCCAAGGGTTGTAATCCGCTCTACTCATCTTCACTAGCCAAGGGTTGTAATCCGCTCTACTCATCTTCACCCTTGGCATCATTAGACGGATTTTCGTAATTCCCGTGCACTGCCACCTGCTGGATTTTGACAGTTACGCCCCTTGTAATGATGTCATTTTCAGCCAATCGACGCGAGGCTTTCATTTCCTTTCGTTTGAATGCCCTGAAAATTGACTCGAGATTATAATATGGCTGATTTTCAAGCGAAGATTTGTGAAAAATTTAATATAAACTCATTGACAGACAATCAGAGCAAATCTATAACGGCTATTATAGACGGAAAAGATGTCTTTGTTGGCACGTTGTAAAGCACGTTCTATTTGGTTGCCGCTACCACTAGCTGCATTACATATACACTGTCACCGTGTGACCTCGAAAATCCGTCTAACGATGCCAAGGGTGAAGATGAGTAGAGCGGAACGTAACCCTTGGCTAGCGAAAATGATCTATACTGCAACTTTATGAAACACAATAACACATAATTTAGTTTCTTTTTGAATAATATTGGTGGCCCTGAAAAGGGCCGGTGATTGAAAATGTAGACTGGTAGCTACACCTCTTTTTTCTTCCCATCTTCTCCTTTCTCCCACCCTTAGTCTCCTTTCTCCCTATACACTGTCCGTCCTCTCATAACAGACGTACAGACAGGACAAAAAAAAACAATATACAACTTACAAGTTCAGCCCATATCTAATCTTCCAGTATCTGCAATACTGGTATAACCAGTATTTTCCAGTATTGTCCAGGCAATACTGGTATTACCATTATTGTACCAGAATCTTCCAGTATCTGCAATACTGGTATTACCAGTATTGTACCAGAATCTTCCAGTATCTGCAATACTGGTATTACCAGTATTGTACCAGAATCTTCCAGTATCTGCAATACTGGTATAACCAGTATTTTCCAGTATCTGAAATACTCATATTTTGGCAATGACCAGTATCTTCTAATATTGCAGATACTGGAAAATTCTGGAAGATACTGGGATACTAGTATTTACCAGTATCTATACCAGTATTGCAGATACTGGAAGATTCTGGTACGATACTGGTATTACCAGTATTGTGTACAATACTGGTAATACCAGTATCGTGGCCGGCTGCTTCATAATATCCATTTTAGTTAGATACACCAGGATAAAGCTAAAATATTCTACATGTACAAACATAGGAAATAAGTTATCTGAGATCTAAACTGCATATAAATAAATAACAATAAAAAAAAACTCTAATTAACGTAGCTATAAACTACAGCCCACTGTATCACCATTTTTAATCAAAGTTACATCATGCCATATTTTTCTTAACTCATAAAGAGTAAGTTAAAAAATACATGTATACTGTGGTATGATCTGATTATGACTTTAAAATATTAATCTAAATTTACCTGTAATAAAAGTAAATATAACATAAAACTAAAGGTGCCATGTTTACAGATTGAAGTTAATAGTATTTATAGTAGTGTACTAACCCTTATTCTTCCTCTGTAATATTGAGCTAAACCCAGATGGAACAAGTTTGTGATGTATGTTGGACTTTCTTTGTCTAATGTGATCTTGAAATCTTTTTCTGCATCTTCAAAATTCTGTAAAACATAAGAAATACAAATAATGTTGTAAGAATGGTGAGTATAAACTTACTTTGTGTTCATGAGGAAAACAGTATGCATGAAATTTAATCCATTTATCACTGACCTTTAAAGTATCAGGCTCTAAGATGGCCATACAATTATGGTGATGCTTTTTTTTATCAGTACCTGACTTATTCTTGGTTTCACGAGATGAAAAACTATGGCAAGTAAACCAAAAACATCAGTTCGGTAGAATGGAATTGTTATAACATCCATGTTTCTCTGCAACCAGTTGGAGATGTTTTTGAAAAGTGTTGGAGATTTACATGTCAATATCTTTTGGAATTAGGTTTATGTGTCACATTTGTAAAGCAGGTAAATTTCCTTTTTGCACTACTTCCAATGTAAGTACAAATTTCCTCCATACATATACCTACCAGTACTTATCTATGTAATTGTGTTCAGGTGCCATATTTACATATGTAAGTATTTATATTCACATGAGTCAGTGTTCAG
>MJUT01036951.1:29994-42474 GCA_002080005.1 Gigantidas platifrons
TGTTTGATAATAGATATTATGATAATATCAGTCTAGTGTTTGATAATAGATATTATGATAATATCAGGCTAGTTGTTTGATAATAGATATTATGATAATATCAGTCTAATGTTTGATAATAGATATTATGATAATATCAGTCTAGTGTTTGATAATACACAATTATAGTCTTTTGTTGAGTCAAGTTTTTATGGACCTTAATATCGATATTCACTGAAGCCTTTAAGCCGAGGTGAATATTGATTTCTAAGGTCCATAAACACTTGCATTGACCGATACAAAAGACTGTAATTGTTTTATTACATTAAAATGAAAAGTGAAAGTGAAACCAAGTCAATATGAAATTAATCACTTCATTATGACGTCAGACATAATGCAATGGAAAGTGAAAGTGAAAGCGAGTCAATACGAGTTTTAATCAAACAATATCAAACTTTACGGAATGTCAGGTGACTGCATGATAGCCAATAAAATTGTTTAAATAAAATCATTATGTAATAATAGATATTATGATAATATCAGGCTAGTGTTTGATAATAGATATTTTGATAATATTAGGCTAGTGTTTGATAATAGATATTATGATAATATCAGGCTAGTGTTTGATAATAGATATTATCACATATTTTATTGAAATAGCGCCGAATTTGCATGTGTAATAAAAGCATAATTTGCGGCGTGCTACTTGCCTCCGGGGCAATAACATGTTATCTGCTCTCTTGTGAAGGGCAATAACATGCTATCTGCCCTGGCAAAATATGTGATAAATAGATTAATACATGGCCTTTTTCATATTGCCCTTGTCATCAGCCCTCGGGCCGATATCAAGGTCTTGTGCTAATAACAAGGGCAATATGAAAAAGGCCATGTATTAAATCTATAATTATGATAATATCAGGCTAGTGTTTGATAATAGATATTATGATAATATCAGGCCAGTGTTTGATAATAGATATTATGATAATATCAGGCCAGTGTTTGATAATAGAAATTATGATAATATCAGTCTATTATTAAATGATAAGGAATTTTGCTTTTTTCTGATTGGCCTAAACAGCATTTTCTCAACTCTACCTCAGAGTGAGTACACCTCGTGTGAGCTATATTCAGGCTTGCCCACCGACCAACCAAAGCCAAGATGTCAAGTTGTGTCGACCAATCAAATTGCACCTTACTTATTCATAAAATTTCAAAATTTTCAATTATTCATAAAATTTCAAAATTTTCAAATAATTTTTTTTTTTAAAGTTCAAAATTTTCATAAAATTTCAAAAATTTCATAAGATTTAACAATTTTCAATAAATTTCTAAATGATAAAATTTTCAAAAAGTTTCAAAAAATTTCAAAGTTTTCATAAAATTTCAAAATTTTAATATTTAAATACAGTCAAACCTGCCGTAACGGTCATCTTTATATAATGGTCACCTGCTCATAACGGTCACTTTCATGCTCTCCCTGTGCATTTTACTATATATTTTAATTCGATATAGCGGTCACCTGTTCAATGTGGTCATCGGTCACCATTTATAAGTAATTTTCATCGTAAAACCCTATGTATAACAGTAAATTTTATTTTAAAAATAATACCGGAAGTGATTTCGGAAGATCAGTATTTTTCTCAAATGTACCAAAAATCCCAAGGTGTTACAAATTATATTGACTAATTTAATTAATTAAATAAACAAACACCATGCATTTTGTGAATCGTAAATGACATAAAGGACAGTTTATCCCCGGGCGTTATTGGGGATGTTTATTCATTACGACGAGAATAGAAATTCACTCACCAAAAATATTTTGTATCTAGTGCATCATGTCAAAATCTTCAACATCCGTAAATAACCACAGGAAAGCTTTGAAATTTGACAACAAAGTGAAAGCGATAAATCATTCTGATGTTGGTAAAAGTTGTTGGGCTGTTGGCGAGGAGATGGGTGTTGGTCATACCCAGATAATGAACATTCTTTAAAGAAAATGCGAGATTCTTTACGATTTTGAAAACAACGTTCCCAGTTCAACATCGTGTTACTGGAAATTGTACTTTTGTTTATTAAATATCTTTATTTATTTATTTGTATGTTTTATTCAAATCATATCATATTGAGATAATTTCATCAATAATAAATGTAAACCAGAGTAAAATTATGACAGGAACAAAATAACAAGTAAAATATTATTAAAAACATAAGATGTAATGAAAAATGTTTATTTACAACTAACATGCAATATTTTGTCAAAAAAATCAAAACCCTTCACATAAAGGTCACCTGTATATAGCGGTCATTTTGTCAATCTCCCCCAGGTGACCACTATAGACAGGTTTGACTGTACATGTAATAATATTGAAAAATGATAAAACAATTATTAAGTTTGAAAAATTCCTTATTATTTAATAAAGCAGTTATTGACTTTTAATTTCATGACTATACAGACCTGGTCAATGATTGATTAACCTCGGCCATTGGCCTCAGTCAATCAATCATTGATCAGGTCCGTATACTCATGAGTAGACCTCATTAAAAGTCAATAATTGCATAGTGTTTGATAATAGATATTATGATAATATCAGTCTAGTGTTTGATAATAGATATTATGATAATATCAGGCTAGTTGTTTGATAATAGATATTACGATAATATCAGTCTAGTGTTTGATAATAGATATTATGATAATATCAGTCTAGTGTTTGATAATAGATATTATGATAATATCAGTCTAGTGTTTGATAATAGATATTATGATAATATCAGTCTAGTGTTTGATAATAGATATTATCGTGTGAAAAGATGAAAGGGAAACTGTACAAATCATTGATAAGACAGTAATATTGATGGTCAACAACCAAACAATTTAAAATAAATATTCATCAAATATAATATACTGACCTCAAGCAAAAGATTAACAACTCCTCTCAGGAAATGAATTTTCTTTGGTGCATGTAATGTAATAGCTTTGTTGAAATCTTTTAAGGCATCTGAGTAATGACGAATGGACATGTAGGCCTGCAAAAATAATCATTTTTCATTAGACGTACCTCGTTGCATCACATTTGGAATTTCATCAAGATGTTTGAAAATTGGAAAAAATACAATCTGCATTTAAAAACAGTTGACTCTTAACTTTGATCTTGAAGTACAAGGAATCATTTATTAATTTTGAATCATTTCATTAAGCCAAAATATTTGACGTCAATGACAAATCTGCATGGTCTTCATTCATGTTGGTTGTATCATATACATACTATTTTGTACAGTACAATTTTAATTGATTGTAACATACAATTTTTTTTTGTGAAAGAACTGGATGAAGAATTAATAATATGCATAGCATCTCAGATTAAAAGTCATCCATCTGGACCTATCAATAAAATTGTTCATTTTATTGTACCAAATGTTAGAAAGATTATCTGTGAATTTGAATAATAATATTTAAAGTTAATCTGACCTCCCCTCTTCTAGCAAATGGTTCATGATAATCTTCAGTTCTATGGATGGCTTCTGTAAATTCTCTTATAGACTTTGCTGCATTAGCTTTCTCCTAACATTGGAAGAAATAAAGACAGATATTAAAAGTTCATACACTATTCAAATTCTCGTTATACATGTACCTTATACATGAAACATACTTTTACCATAGAAATAGAGTTCAGATAACAGAAGTTCTATTTGTACTAATTTTGTGATAAAATGTTGTGACAGATATACACATATCTCTCAGTATTATTCCAGGTTTCTGTTGCTCTTTTGTTCTTTATTTTTGGAGAAAGATGTTTTCCTAAGAAGTGGCTAGTGCTGTTGCGGTTAGTAATATTCTAGTTTTTAAAAATGAGGTTTTATTTACTACTTAGGTAAAGTGTATTTGTAAGATTTTGTAGATCAGTACATACAACATGTTAAGTTTGAGATGGCCAGACTTTAATAAATAATTAAATCAGATATCACAATTATGCTAATATCAGCAATCACTCAAAAATATCAAGTATTGCTTTGGTCATTAGGACAGCAGTCCTCATACAATCTGACCATATCTATCATATAAACAATTTAGATAATATTTAAAATATCTAATAATACTATTAATTATAATAGGATTTCTAATATCAATAGTTGAATTAAAGTTAGTGTTATCCACACTGACCTCATGAGTGTAGTCATGATAGTAAGGGGTTTTGATTACCTATGTAATCAGTGCCTATCACTACTTTTGAATCCAGATCATGACAATGTGCACCCAATACAACATAAAGTGATAAAGTTTGTTTGTGACTCATGTTTCCTCTATTAATACAACTTACCGCCATTAGATAAGTGAAATATAGTTGAATGATGTGTTAAATACCTAACCTTCCACCCATTTAAGATGTACTGACAAGTTAGAGATCCCTAATAATTAGCAAGGCTTAAGAGGACGTAGACATTAATAACCTGTAATCCTCTTCTAGCATAAACCATGCCTCTGCCATAATAAGCTCCTTTATTATCATTGGACTGCTGAAAAATTCAAAGAAGATAGGAATATTGTGTAAAATAAAATGTATTATAATGGTATGTTAAAAATGAATCCATGATTTTATCTCATCTGGCCATTATTGCATACAAGGTAGTAAATCGTAAGAGTACACAATTTTCCGACAAAGTGTACAGCTGTTTCACGATGCTCTCTGATTTTTTACTTACGACTTTCAACCTTTGACTTTCCGTTATTGGAGCACCCTTTTTTTTCCCTTTTTTTTTATTAAGCAAATATGACATAATCTTCACTTGACAGATTGAATTGTGATATTGTAGGAATGCTTTTAAATGGTCTTCTCATGTCTTATGTAATATCAGCTCTTATTCGATTAATTCAAATTATTATTTTCCCTTGAAATTTGTATTACTCATCTGTTTGATTAATTTTTGACAGTGAATCATGTTTTAATGATTCTGATTTTTTTTTACAGTGAATCATTATATTAATGATTCTGATTTAGCTTTTTCAAAACAATAGCAGTTTCATAAACTTTTCACTTTCAATGGTGACTTTGTATAAGTTTTTTGGTGAATATATAGCTTATCTCTCTATATTATATTCTGTATTTGAAGAATGCAATCGAATGCATGTTAATGCACTCTCACCCAAATTTTATAATCGTAAACTAACAGGAAACATGTTATCCATCTTCCAGAATTGCGTTTCGATTGACAACATTAAATGCAGATTTATTGAGGATGCCAGCAGCAGAATATTCCTCCACACATATAAACATTTAAATATGAAATATTTTTCAAGAAAAGCTGCCAAAATTGCTGGAAGATAAGTTTCTCATTTTCAAAATTAGAGATTTCTGACTACTTATCCCCAGTATAAATTTTGGAGCAAAATATTTCTTGCAGGTTGCAAATCACAATTTTCTGTGAAACCGATGTCCATCATAAAATTGTTCGTACAACTTCTTTTACAATTCATGGCCTTTTGTGAAACGATGACAATAAGTGAATATAGTAAAACCTATTTATTTCAAGACAACAAAAAATGCAATTACCTTAATAAATTTTTTGTGAAAATGTTGTAAATGAAACGTCATGTAATTTAGAACCAGAGGCTCTCAAGAGCCTGTATCGTTTACCTGGTTATAAAAAGAATCAATTGGTCCTACAGTGTATGTGAAAACTATGTCCTGCAGTGGTAGTCATCTTGGAATTCCGATCAACATAAAAAAACACAAAGTTTGTAAAGGACCTTCCAATGATTGATGCACAGTTTAGGTTCAATCAGTGTAATAGCTTCAGAGAAGAAAATATTTCTGTATTTTCCCATATATGGTCCTGTGTTAATACTATGACCTGTGGTGGCAGCCATCTTGGATTTCGGCATAAAAAACCCAAACTTTTTAGAGGACCTTCAAATGATTATTCCTGGGCAGTTTGGTTTCAATTGTCCAAGTGGTTTAAGAGAAGAAGCGTTTTGAAACATTTTTCCCATAGGGTCCAATGTTAAACTAAGTCCTGCCGTAGCCGCCATTTTGAATTTCATATCGGAACAAAAAACCTAAAGTTTGTAGAGGACCATCCAATGAACATTCATGTACAGTTTGGCTTTAATCATATTTGTAGTTTCTGAGAAGAAGCCATTTGAACATTTTCCCATAAGGTCCAATGTTAATCTATGTCCTGCGGTGGTGGCCATCTTGGATTTTCAATCAGCACTAAAAACAGAAACTTTGTAGAGGACCTTCCAATGATCATTCCTGGGCAGTTTGGTTTCAATTGTCCAAGTGGTTTCAGAGAAGAAGCGTTTTGAAACATTTTTCCCATAGGGTCCAATGTTAAACTAAGTCCTGCCGTAACCACCATTTTGAATTTCATATTGGAAAAAAAATCCTAAAGTTTGTAGAGGACCATCCAATGAACATTCATATACAGTTTGGATTTAATCATATTTGTAGTTTCTGAAAAGAAGGCATTTGAACATTTTCCCATAGGGTCCAATGTTAATCTATGTCCTGCGGTGGTGGCCATCTTGGATTTTCAATCAGCATAAAAAACATAAACTTGGTCAAGGACATTCCAATGATCATTCACTTACAGTTTGGGTTCAGTCAGTTCATTAGTTTCAGAGAAGAAGATCTTTGAAATTTCAGCCAATCAGAGCATATTATTGGCCCTGGCAGCCATGTTGAATATCCGACTGGAACAAAAAACAGAAACTTTGTAGAGGACCATCCAAGGAACATTCATGTACAGTTTGGCTTTAATCATATTTGTAGTTTATGAGAAGAAGGCATTTGAACATTTTCCCATAGGGTCCAATGTTAATCTATGTCCTGCGGTGGCGTCCATCTGGGATTTCCGATCGGCATAAAATACATAAACTTTGTAGAGGACCTTCCAATGATTATTCCTGGGCAGTTTGGTTTCAATTGTCCAAGTGGTTTCAGAGACAGAAGCTTGAAATGTGAAAAGTTTACAGACGACAGATGACGGATGCCAAGTGATGGCAATAGTTCACTTGGACCTTTGGTCCAGGTGAACTAAAAATATACACAAAATTAATCAGTTTTTTATCACTGACAAAGAAGGGAATATATAACAATCAATTTATCATGAGTAACCTCCACCATACTCCCCAAAGAGGGACTTTTATATAATATCATATAATATAATTATATAAAATACATGTACTTACATATAAAACTTCATTAAATGTTTTCATGGCTGCATCATGACTTCCCATATTTAAAAGTACAAATCCTAATGCTGTAAAATTAAATATTTTCTGTAAACAAGACATCTCTTACATGTAATTTTTAATTTTTTAAATAATCCAGTGTGGAATACAGTATTTTACACACAATTATAGTTTTTTCTATATAATCCTGAAAAGTATATGAAACTACATACAGTGAAACATGTCTAAATCAAACTCTACATAAACTGGAATCCTGTATAAATCAAACTCTACATAAACTGGAATCCTGTATAAATCAAACCCAATGAAGGAAATCTTTGTTAATATAATCTGTATAAATAGAACACCAGTCTACTCCAAACACAAAAGCTAAACACACTATATATATATGTATGTTTAAAATATTTCCTTGATCTTGTCAACTGATAAAATGTTAAAAACTAAAGGTTCAAATGAACAGATATAACTTACTTAAAAAGGAAGAAATGATTCATGCCTATTAAAACAGTATTTCCATAAGTGGTTCTCAGGAAATATTAAGTTTTTAACATTTTCTCTATTGTTGCCTATGCCAAATTTTAGACCCTTTGTGCACAGACCCTATAAACACTGGCGTCTTCATTTGTGTAAACCTGAATCTGCATATCACAATGCTGATTGAAGCTATATCTGGTTCTTAGGAAAGGATTTTTCTTTATAGTTTCCTAATTGATGTCCGTCTTAAACTTTGGACCATTCATTTGAACTAAATTGTACCCATTTCACATCTCAAATATTATTGTATTTCCTTTTCTGGTTCTTGAGAATATTGTTACCGTCTTTTTGTGTCTATTAAATGCTCTGGTGCATAGAACGCACCCCCTTTCCTCCCCAAAAAATCTGGGAAAATTCTAGTTCCTATCTATAGAACGCAGGAAATTCAGTAAAAAATTCACGGCAGAAATCCTCGTTCAAACGGCAAAATACTGCTTACCACAGATCACGTATTTGTTAATCCATGTATTTTTGATAAATTTTAGACAGGGAAATGTTAAATTAGTTTTGTTAAAAGAGTTTAAACCGATTATTCTACATTTTGCAAGCGAAAATTAGCTGTTTTGTGAATGCAGGAAGTTTATCGGTAATGTTTAATTTGAAAACAAGTTCAAAACGGCAATGAAAATGATACGGATGGAGCAGTTGATTTTTTTGTCGTTCTTTACGTGAATCGTTCATGTGATCAAAGATAGGCAAGCTTGGGTCAAGCTTAAAATAGGAAGTAATTATGATCTATTCAAATAAAGTGAAAACAATACAAAAGTAATAACATTAATTAAGACCTGATCAAAGAGATTATAATTTCTTTTGAAGTGTACTCATATTGTGCCACTGCTACAATATATTATACATGTATAATATTGACAGGTGTCCCAGTAAGTTCAATTATCTTTTCACACCTTGTTATACAATATACTGTCCTTGACCTTGTCAACTGCTGAAGTGCTGTAAAAATCGATAATTCAAACAAAGGTTCAATACCCAAACACAGGTAATTTCACCCCCGGAAAAAAATAGATTGAAAAAAAGTTAAATATCACACCTCTGATAGCAAACATTTGACAGTGATTCCTGCATTCGTATGAACAATTAATTCCGAACAACAACACCAATGTACTAGGATTATTATTGACAAACATCGAGAATATTTACATACCTTTCAAAAAGGCAATAAATATAATTTTTTTTACAATTTTATTTTAAATAACACATATATAATGAACACAATTAATGTTATTTGAACAATAATTCACCGATAATTGGGAATATTGCCGTCCGTGAACTCGAAGCTATGCTACCGGCAACTCTCTGCGTGACCTGAAAAAAAGTGTCTGATACTTGCTCTTATGCATAAAACGCACCCCACCTACAAATTATCATTTTAAAGCATAAGACCGCGTTCTATACGTACCTAAAAACGGTACTCCTTTTTTCCACTTCAAAATTTTGGACCCTATATACCATGAGGTGTTCATTTTTGCAAGCTTGAATATGTCTATTAAAATGATTCCTGTCATATTTACTTGCATTTCCATTACTGATTCTACAGACTTCTTTTATTCAATTTTCACAAATGCAGACTAATTTAACCTTTGGACCCTTCAAACTTTGCTTATATAAATCTAAATTAATTTGCCCCTTTTTGGCCTCATAATAGGTAAGAAATACAACAAATCTCATGGAATACATCAGGCATGATTTTTATTAGAAATCCAATGACAAAACACATACAACTCAGACTTCATATTTTTTTTATTTATTTGTCATGCAGTGGTGGCAATCTTGGATTTCCAATTAGAATATATTATTGGCTTTTGAGCATTTCCACCAAGTTTGCTATAAAATGGTTCAGTGGTTTCAGAAAAGAAGATGAAAATGAGAAAAGTTCACAGTCATGACAACAGACCAAAAGTTATTACCGTACAATAAAGTTCAGTCATGACAACAGACCAAAAGTGATTACATGTACTATCAGGTTTTCAAAAGTTCACAGTCATGACAACAGATCAAAAGTGATTACATGTACTATCAGGTTTTCAATTTTATCTTACTATTGAAGAAAAACAGTGTCTATCACCACTTAATTTGTGACTTTGATTTCTGCACATGACAAAGTGTATTCAATATAACTTTGTTATTGACCTGCAGCAGGTTGTTGTTGTTCTCAAAGTATAATGCTTATCTCTAACAATAAAATTGATGTCCACAATATTGTTGAAAGTAGAGTTAAAACACTTGTAATCTAATACACAGGATACTGATATTTATCAAACAAACAACCCACTTAAGAACTGGGAAAAAAGATCAATTCAATTTAAGTGTTCATTAATGTGTGTGTTTACATTCTTGGAAAAATATTAATATCAAATTCCAGTTTGTTAAATCTGATTTAAAAAAAAATATTATTATGGGTCCAAGTTTTGTAGTGAGATAGGGAACATACAACTACTTTTCTTACCTAACTTTTTATCAACATCTGCATTGTGTGAGGCTAATGGTACCAGTTCTCTGTCCACAATCTCTGTTGCTAAATCCTAATGAAAGAAACAAAAGTGAAATTTAACTTTGTAAATCATGGTATAAAATTGTTTACTATGTTGATGCATCAAACTTATGGACAAAATCTTTCTTAAATGTACAGATAAATATATACATAAGAAGATTTTTTAAATTGAAGCCAATTAGAAAGCGTAATTGGTCATGGTGGCCATGTGGAACTTCAGAAAAAATGTCATATTTCTATTCCCTTGGGTAGCTGACAGGAAGACCTTCATATATATTTGTGTAGGATTCAAAGAATTAAGCCAAGAAATAATTTTTGAAAAGTTTACACACATTCAAAATTAATATTCTATCAAACTAAAGTTTAATCAGTGTAATCAACATCTGTTTAACATTCCTCATGCCTTGATGCACCCCCCTGTAAATACAAATTTTAAAAAGAGATCTGAATATTAAACTAACAAGAATGGATCCATAACTACCTCTAAACTGTGTGTACATGTTTCTGTTTCTTCTTTCACACAATGTCCAGAATCTCTCAATGATGAACAAAGACCAGCAGGAGCATCAGAAGCTTTATCATCTACAAAACACAACACAATAAAGGTTTACGCTAGGTGAAGCAGGATACGACTGCAGCAAATCGACAGGGTCTTCCTCCTGCCCCAGATTTCACACAGTTTAACTCAAAGATAATAACCAACAGATGAAATCCACAGGATTACTACCATAAGCCCTTATCACAAGAGGAAATCTGTTGGAAAAATACCTGGTCACAATCATCTCAAAGAAAAACCCATCAAAACTTAACTAGATAAAAATATCAATTGTGTATATCTGCCAAATATGCAAACTTTCACAATTTACCTCCTTTTCCAAATAGGTAATTTTCTTTCATGACTCCTAAATAACTCATTCAGATGAGCATTTTGCAAAGAAAAACTGTTAAATGGATGAAAAATAAAAATGTTCAAATTTTTTATATAGGCAATTATTGGCACTTTTCAGTCAAATTAATCTCAGAATCTGTAAGAGATAGTAGAAAATAGTCAACACACTACAGCAAGCTCTCAGTCAAATTACTCTCAGAAACTGTAAGAGATAGTAGAAAGTAGTCAACACACTACAGCAAGCTCTCAGTCAAGTTAATCTCAGAAACTGTAAGAGATAGTAGAAAGTAGTCAACATACTACAGCAAGCTCTCAGTCAAGTTAATCTCAGAATCTGTAAGAGATAGTAGAAAGTAGTCAACACACTACAGCAATCTCTCAGTCAAATTACTCTCAGAAACTGTAAGAGATAGTAGAAAATAGTCAACACACTACAGCAAGCTCTCAGTCAAGTTAATCTTAGAAACTGTAAGAGATAGTAGAAAATAGTCAACACACTACAGCAATCTCTCAGTCAAATTACTCTCAGAATCTGTAAGAGATAGTAGAAAGTAGTCAACACACTACAGCAATCTCTCAGAAACTGTAAGAGATAGTAGAAAGTAGTCAACATACTACAGCAAGCTCTCAGTCAAGTTAATCTCAGAATCTGTAAGAGATAGTAGAAAGTAGTCAACACACTACAGCAATCTCTCAGCACAATCTATTCAAAGAAGAAAAACATCAAAATTGGATGAAAAGTAAATATTTTAAATATCTTCCAAAGATGTGAAACTTCAATTAGGCCCCTTTTAGACCCTTTTTCAAAATAAAATAGTATTGGTGGTAATTAGCTTTATGGCCCATAAATAACCCATAAAGAGGATAATTAAACACATTAAAATTGGAGGAAAAATAAATAAAAGGCTGTTGGCCACTGGTCCCCCGACGCCAAGGTTATATGGCAAGATTAAATTTTGAAACTACTGTAAACTACAGGTTCAGGTGAGCCTGTATCACTGACCTGACTTAAATAATTCTGAAAAGGGACCACCCAAGGACCATTTTGAAGTAAAACTAGAGGCTCAGCCCACTGAGCCTGTATCGCTCACCTGACAATAGAATGATACTGAAGCAAATTTCAAAGGGTGATAATCATTACCTTAACTGTTTTCTATATTTATGAATAAAAGATAATGTCTCTGGGCCAGGTGAGCTAAAAAATTATGAAAAAAGGACAATAACTCCTAGACGGATAATAAGATTTACTTCAAAATTGCAGGGCATGTAGATCTTGACAAACTGAACATGTTTTCAGTTCAGACTTAACATCTATCTCTTATAGTTTTTGAAATAAAGGACGAAAAGTATTAAAATTTTGAAAATTTGATGAAAAAAGGG
>MJUT01036951.1:42893-53011 GCA_002080005.1 Gigantidas platifrons
CCATGTCAGATTTTTGATATTATTAACGGTTTTTGAGTTATTACCCAAAAACCTGCAATTTTACCATATGTTCTATTTTTAGTAACAGAGGCCATGTTTGTTGGCCGAATGGAACCAAATGAAGAAATTTTATAGAGGATCTTACACAGATGCTTCCTGCCAAGTTTGGCTCCATTTGGCCAAGCAGTTCAGAGGAGAAGATTTTTTTAACATTAGCCAATCAGAAACAAGATTTGTTGGCGGAATGGGACGAAATGAAGAAACTTTATAGAGGACCTTATATAGATGTTTTCTGCCAAGTTTGGTTCCATTTGGCCCAGTTGTTTCAGAGGAGTAGATTAAAATATGAAAAAGTTAATGGACGGACGATGGATGCCAAGTGATGGCAATAGCTCACATGACCCTTTGGGTCAGGTGAGCTAAAAAGGGGAGTAACTCTGGTTAGATCTGTCGAAAAATCATCATTATCGAACTTGACCTAGATATTCATGAGATACACTTACATACCAAACCTTGTTTCAATCTGACTTTTTGTTCAGAAGTAATAATTTGGAAACCAAAAAATTAGCAATTTTGAAGTACAATGTACATGCATAAAAAGGAATGTAACTCTGGTAAGATTTGTCGAAAAATGATCGCTATCGAACTTGACCTAGATACAAAAATGTATTTATGAGATACACTTACATACCAAATCTAGTTTCAATCTGACTATTTGTTCCCAAGTTATCATCTGGAAACCAAATATTTAGCAATTTTTAGGTATAAAAAGGGGCACAACTCTAGTAAAAATTGTCGAAAAATTGTCATTATCGAACTTGACCTAGATATTCATAAGATACACTTACATGCCACACCTAGCTTCAATCTGACTTTTCATTCACAAGTTATCATCTGGAAACCAATTCGGGACACACGGACGGACGACAACCATTTCTATAGTCCCCTTTGACGAAGCGTCAGGGGACAAAAAGTTCAAATTTTGTAATCCCCACCTTTTTCTGTCCCTTTTATATAAAAAACTGCAACAGATACATCATACACTACATTAATGCATTTTTCTGAAAGGAACTCATTAAAAGAGACCTTATCAAAAACAGATGATCAATAAACAGTCATGTATAAAAATACTTTTTTAGGCTCATGGAAAAAACTTCATAAAACTCAGATGAACAATAAATCCTCTACATACAAATAATGGAAAACGCCCTTTTAGCACCTTGGGACCTCTTGTTCAGAAAGGGCTACAACACCTCTCCCTCCAATCAATGTCAATCTTTATTCTGTACCAAGGATTTTTGTGTAAAAAATTCAGAAGGATTGGTAAACTAGAACAAAATTTATTGACCCAAAATCATTGTGTCTACGGACAACGACAAACCCATACCATTTTTAGTCGCTGAAAAAAATATAATATATTGTAGATTGTCTGCATCATTCTTCATCATATCACAGTCTTCTGTGTACAGTCAAACATGCCTTAAAGGGCACCTTTATATAACAAATCACTGTCTATAAAGGGCAGTCTCATTTTTCCAATTAATGTATAGTGCAATTAATTTCAATCTGTATATAAAGGGCTATTGCTTATAAAGGACACATTTTCATGTTTCCTGGAGTGTCCTTTATATATAGGCTTGACTGTATTTCCTGGAGTGTCCTTTATATACAGGTTTGACTGTATTTCCTAGAGTGCCCTTTATATATAGGCTTGACTGTATTTCCTGGAGTGTCCTTTATATACAGGTTTGACTGTATCTCCTGGAGTGTCCTTTATATACAGGTTTGACTGTATTTCCTAGAGTGCCCTTTGTATATAGGCTTGACTGTATTTCCTGGAGTGTCCTTTATATACAGGTTTGACTGTATCTCCTGGAGTGTCCTTTATATACAGGTTTGACTGTATTTCCTGGAGTGTCCTTTATATACAGGTTTGACTATCTCCTGGAGTGTCCTTTATATACAGGTTTGATTGTATTTCCTAGAGTGCCCTTTATATATAGGCTTGACTGTATTTCCTGGAGTGTCCTTTATATACAGGTTTGACTGTATCTCCTGGAGTGTCCTTTATATACAGGTTTGACTGTATTTCCTGGAGTGTCCTTTATATACAGGTTTTACTGTATTTCCTGGAGTGTCCTTTATATACAGGTTTGACTGTATTTCCTGGAGTGTCCTTTATATACAGGTTTGACTATCTCCTGGAGTGTCCTTTATATACAGGTTTGACTGTATTTCCTGTAGTGTCCTTTATATACAGGTTTGACTGTATCTCCTGGAGTGTCCTTTATATACAGGTTTGACTGTATTTCCTGGAGTGTCCTTTATATACAGGTTTGACTGTATCTCCTGGAGTGTCCTTTATATACAGGTTTGACTGTATTTCTGTGTGTTTGTAAATAAACGTCTCTTTTGTCAATGATTTTATATATTTTTCTATATATTGTCAGAAACCAATCCCACGATTGGATATTCTTTTAGACAACTTTATCATGATGGTCATCCTGAAGCACATACTCCTGCCATTGTTATACTTATCAGGTCTCTCGTCAGAGATTTGTCTTGCATTTGGAATTCTCTTGACTTTTCTAATGTCAACAATGACCTTTATTAACTTCAGCTGTTTTCACAACTGTTAAGAAGTATTTGTTCCCTGTGAAACAATGTCTTGAGGAATAGCTTTTTATCAGAACCAGCCCCAAACTGAAAGTCCCCATATTAAAAAAAATGTAATAAGGAATCAACATTATTGATGTAAATAATATATTTGTGAAAAGTATTTAACCTTTTTAAGTGTTTGGATAAGCAAAAGCTTAATTACATTGTGATTAATGATGTAATAAAAACTTAATTGCCGGCAATCAATCATTTGATAAACGGTAGGTCTTTCATCAATTTAGAAGATTTTTTATGATTATATTCCTGTCTTTAAATTGGTTTTGATCATGGTTTTGATAACAAATGAGGATATATTATTACCAAAGCTAATAAAACAACTCAAAATGTCTTCCAGATCGACAAAGATATCAAGCACTTGATCTCGAGTGTGATTCATGTTGCAGTTGGCAACTTCGTCTTTGTGGAACAGAATTTTATTAATATTAATTTATTTGTAAAATATACTGTATGTATACTATTCTACCATATGTTGAGAAAAACTTCCTTTAATCAAAAACATATAAATGAAAGAGATAAGCTGCTATCAAAGCAATGTCAAATATTGCGGTCATTCATTCTATTGTGGAAAAATCTCAACTTTGACAGCTATTTCTTCGCTCCTTTATTCTTATTTCCAACAATTCAGTATCTATTTTTATGCATCTTTCAAAATAAAAAAAAAGAATGTTTGCAGGGCTTTCAACAGTTTTAGAAGTAGCAGGCACCTAAAGATAAAGTAGGAGGCTACTATTTTGCCGAATGATGCAAACCAACAGAAGTTTTTTTTTGCAGTTTGTTCCTATTGTCTCATACGATGTCTATTTTGAAAAAACAAAAAAAAATCCCCCTACCTACCGACCCATAGGTGAAATGGAGGGTCGGGTGCAGGAAACGAACATATTTCTAAGGGTGGCCTCATTTTTTTTAATATCTTACATCAAGTATTACTAGTATTTGTAAGTACAATGTATATAAAACCATAATTACAGGTATAAAGTGAAAATATTTGTTCTAAATACCAATCATTGATAGACTTTTTGTAGATGTATCACCCATATTTCATCAATAATTGACATTAATCGATTTGCCCTTTTGACCTTCATAATCCTGCCTATTATGGGCGGTAAAGACTCAAATTTAAATTTCAAACTCCTCTCTTCTCTCATCATACCAAATATTGAAGCGGAGCCGTCATTTTTGTGATAATATAAATGTTTTCAATAAATAGAAGGAGTTTTATTGCTCCCGATTTATATTTATTAAGGATTGTTTACCATCATTTGTCAAAATGGCGGCGTTCTGGGCAGAAATGGGGGTGGCCTACATTGTATTTAGAAATCAATAAACTTACTTGTTTTATACATGAAATCGACATACCGAAGTATACAAATGTGTATTCGATATATAGAACAAAACTTGGCATGATTGGTTTCTTTGTTTTATCATTTTTAATATGTTTTTAGACTGTAATAAACTCTACTGTATTTTTTTTGATTTTACGTATATGAGGGGTGATACAGACAAAATTTAAACAACTTTTCCATTGAACCTATATCGGCAATTCCAAGGATTGTTTTGTGTAGTGTAGTATATAGACGATGTATAACAAAAACTTTGGTGTAATTGGTTGATTTTCCCACAAATTCTCAAGGCATTTCAAAATGAATGAATTAATTTTGGGTGACACGATTTATCACACACTACCACACACTTCATATAATTTGTTGCTATAACGTTTTATTTTAATTATTTGAATGTAAAATGATGTAGTAAAGCTTTTTTATGACTATCTAACTTCAAAAGTTAAGAAATATAATATTATTAGCTCATAATATGGTGCTCAGTGTTTTTTGTTGTAGTTGCCACACACTTCATGTAATTTGTTGCTATAACGTTTTATTTTAATTATTTGCATGTAAAATGATATAGTAAAGCTTTCTTATGACTATTTAACTTCAAAAGTTAAGAAATATAATATAATTAGTTCAAAATATGGTGCTCAGTATTTTCCGTTGTACGTCTGTGAGAATAGCATGTCATGAGAAATGTAAACTTTATAAAATGAAATATAGCAGAATTGTCGCAGATGCGGTCTTTTACCGCACAGAAGTGTACACTTCGTGTAATTCATTGTTATAATTGGATCTACCCATTATTTCAATTATTGTCAAACGCAGATCTATGTTTGCTTAAGAATACTAGTAGTATTAAACTTCAAAAGTTAACAATCAAATGTAACATAATTGACAGATTTATTCTGTTTGGTGTGTGTTTGGTTGATGAATGAGTCAGAAATCACTCTCAGGCTCTGTTGTTGATGAATGAGTCAGAAATGACTCTCAGGCTCTGTTGTTGATGAATGAGTCAGAAATCACTCTCAGGCTCTGTTGTTGATGAATGAGTCAGAAATCACTCTCAGGCTCTGTTGTTGATGAATGAGTCAGAAATGACTCTCAGGCTCTGTTGTTGCAGTTCTATGTAAGATTTTGTTAATAAAGGTCTAGACTAACACACACTTCATATAATTCGTTGTTATAGCTATGGTTGCGAAACAAAGGTGACAAAGTGTAATTATAGTATAATTGTATAATTCCTGATACTAAATCTTGTTAATGTTTGGTTATCAGTTGTCGGTACTTTATGCTTGTAATTTTACAAAGCGTATATATATTCTTTAATTCCTCTTGTACAGAGATATATATAACAATTTTGAATCATAAATTATAAAATATGGAACAACAGTTCTTTAAAGAGAGAATACAAACAAAATTAACTCAATTGATCGTCCTGTGAGAAAAATATACGGGCAGTATCACATAAATATTTGGCACAAATGTTTATAAACGTATATGCATCGTCTTCAATATTATCTGGACAATTTGTCGTTAAATTCCTAGAAGTATGTACAACAATTCTTCAGTCGACTAAGAATATAAAGTGTCAAGATAAATAAAAGTTTGGATTCCAAATATATCAAGGATTGATGTCCAGAATTTGTCATGAACTTCTTCCGTTGCTGAACAACTTGAAGCAAAATGTTCAATTGTATCCATAAAAGGTGACATGCATTTACTGCAAATCGTCAAGTCATATTGTGGCACACATGTTGCTAATTTTGCTAAAAAGTATACATTTGAAAGTTCAACAGTCGTTCTGGCAGATAACCATCCACTGAAAATGCCGTCAGTATGCACGTTTTTGAATCGGGTAGTCAGTGTCCTGTTCCATACGAGATAAACGTTCAGAAGTAGCTAAGCTATTAACAGGGTTTCAGCCAGGATTTTGAGACCATTAGTCACTTTTGCGGAGGAGAATTTTTTTTTCTAAATATGAATAGACAAGAATATATAATGAGCTTAATCTTATAATAATTTACTTTTGATCTAATACCACACAAGTTGTAATAACCCCCCCCTTTTTTTTTTGAAATCTTACTGTGCTTTGTCTAATACTACCACACAAATTGTAATAACCCCCTCCCCCACACTTTTTGAAATGTTACTGTGTAATAACTCATATTTGTGGTCTTCAGCAGAAAATAATATGCCTCTGCCAATTTGCCCAATGGTCCAACTTGTAATAAAATATATATAAACAAACGTCAAAAACTGGAGAAAGTTGTAAAATAAATTATTATTTCTCAGACCTCATAATCAAATTGCAACAACTGGAATAAAAATGTACTGTACTGTACTGTAGTTATTTTTTTTTATTGCAGACACGTGTCTGTTTGTAAATAGTTCTATAAATAGAACGCAATTGTTACCCGGGTGCAGATCGATAAAAATCTGATGGGTCCTCGTGCAGTGCATTTCAACGAATTGAATGACCAACCGTTGCATATAAATGAACATATTAAATATGAGAACTAAGATTTCATGTCACAGAAATGGGAATAAATAAATTAAGTTCGTTTGCTTAAAAGTAGAAATCAAAGTAGCTTCGGTGAATGCGTACTGCATTTTTGATGGTGCCATTTTTATTTTAAAGTTTCTTTAATCACAATTTATAACTTTTGGAGAGAATCACTTTCAAAATACTTAATGGATACGAAAGATTTCAATAAACATGATACATGTATTGACCTTTTCATAAATGAAACGTGGCAACAATAGTTCGTTAATGTTTGAAATGAAATGAAATCCTGGACATTGTGACGAATCGTTCAATGAATGACGATTACAAAAATATGTCCACTTTCAATACACTGTGGCATTTTGAGTACACTATATGTCATAACTATAAAAAAAAAGATCATTATCGTTGATTGAATTCTTTGTCGGGATCATTATCTTTAACCAGGTAAATCAAGCCAGGTGAAATCAAAGATTACGCAATCAAAACAAAAATTCTATAATCCGTTGATTGGCTTGTGACATGTCATAAAATTGTCATTGTAGTGACAACTAATTAGTTTTAATCTGCAAATGAAGAAGAAAAATGGATTTTTACAAACATTTTTTTTTATGATTTTTTGAAAATTCAAGTGACGAATTGGGTATGGGAATTACTCGTCACTTTCGAATATCAATCGTCAATGATGAAAGTGACGAGCGCTAGCTGAATCACTGTATTAATAGCATTTGAAACTGTCCCTTTCCATACCAATTTTGTTGGAAATACCTTCGTTTGTATATAATTTTTAAAGTAATCTTCAAGTTTGTATTTTTTAAACAATTTGAACACGTCCAGGATAAAACCATATTATATTCACAATATAGATCTTATACTATAATCTATATCTTCTTGAAAGGATGGTAATGTGCGCTGCTTTTTCTTTCTGTTTTTTTAAATAATGCCTGAAACAGGTGTAAAACAGACACCCATAAGATTTTGCCCATGTGAAAACTAAATGCCCCCCATCCCCCACCTGATCCACACGATGATCTAAAAATAGTCAACACGTGATCCGATAAAAGTTTTGGATTGTCACGGCGTGTAAATATCATGGACACCATTACTCGCTGTCGAAACAGTAGATTTACCGATATTTTCTTGATTTCTTTGACATNATCAATAGTAATCAATTGTATATATTTTAATTCTCATTGTAATTGTTCTGCTCCTTTGGGGCGTCGTAATTGACAAAATAAAAGTTGTTGTTGTATACTCCTTACTGCAGTGATTGGGATTACCACGCGCCCCGCGCCATAGTCGCATTACCCGACGAAATGGCGCATTTCAACATAAAAACTCTGCGTCATACGCGCGCATTCGTTTTCTGATGAAGTCAGACGTACATACAGCCGAACCGTTCTGTCAAGACTGCACGGATATACACATTGAAAATTTTTTAATCCCAATCACTGTATCTAATTTATAATTTAGTTTTTATTTAAAAATGATCTGTGAAAGTTCAACTGCAAATCAACATCGATATCTGGTACCTAGTGTACATACAATTTTATACCTTTACATACGGAATTCAGGCTTAAATAAATCGTAAACCAGTTTCAAAAACTGATATATCTGATAACTGCAAAGTACAACAACGAGCAACAACGAACTTATAACACTTTCCCGGCGGGAAGTATCGGATACCAATCAGCATGTCACTTTCCCGTGTTTTTTTTACTTTCCCCGGGAAACGGGAAATGGGAATTTTCATGCATTGCACAGTGTTTATCATGCATATCAGATGGATTTTTTTGTCCAGATCAAGGTTTAAGCCAAGAATAAAAAAAAAAGTGTTAAGTTCAAGCTCATATTTATTCAAACAGAAGGGTGCGAGTTGTCAGATAGTTTATATATCTCCTCCACCCATGTATTACAGTTTGTTAAATGTTTTTTATTCTACATTATTTTTCACACTGGATTTTGGCGCATAGTTCTGTCATTATGGCCCATTCATATCAAAAATGTCCCATTGACAAGGAAGGAAAGGGGGCCATAGTCCCATTGAAATTTGTTTAATCCCAATCACTGTTACTGTATATAATATCAAGGCGAACAGACCCACTTTTAGGGCGAACGGACCAAGCGCAAACAAGTAATAGGGCGAACGTGAATTAGGGAGTACGGACCGGAACCGATTGGGGCCATAACGACTTGTTGCAGTCTCTAACTCAGTAACTGATTCGATCTCCTAGGACGGCTATACAAACATGTTTTATAAACAAGTTTTTGGTTTTTCAATTGAAAAAAAATACATCCAAATATTAACAATAACAAATTTTAAAACATATGAACGCACCACATTCAGGTGCTGCTTCTCCAATCGTGAGAAATACACTTGAGCCAAGACCAGATAACCGTGGGCTCGAGTTGACAGCTTGTTGACCGCACGATCCACAAGTGTCTCCTTTGACAGGTTCTAGTCGTTTGACCTCGAAAACTTGAATGACACCATCTTCATTTTCCACTTGAACATTTGCTACATCGCACATCTGACATAATTGTACTTTAAAGGCACAAAAAGTAAGAAAAAGTTGTAAAACAAATATAACTTTCTTTTCCATGTCACCACTAATGTAGACCTTTCGTACCTTCTTTACAAACGACTTCAAAAGAGTTGAAGTATGTCTGGCGGGAACATTTAAACATAACAAACGTAAGTCCGAGTATTGGTCTGTTATTTAAGGATTTTTAAAAGGGCACAGATAAGTGTAATCATCGGCATGGACGGTAAACGTTAAGTGTAATCATAGACCTAGACGGCAATCTGTAAGTGTAATCATAGACCAAGACGAAAAACAGTTTAGTATAACTTAAGCATAAAGTCCATAAAGGTCTAGACGGCAAACGGTAACGTGTAATCCTATGTCTAGACAATCATCGGCAAGTTTAATCATATGTCTAGACGGTAAACGGTAAGTGTACTTATATGTCTAGACGGTAAACGGTAAGTGTAATCATAGGTTTAAACGATGAACTGTAAGTGTAATAATAGGTCTAGACCGCAGGGGCGGATCCAAAATCCAAAATCCTAAAATTGGAAAAAATATGATTTTTTTTTTGCGTAAAATCGTGATTTTTCACACGAAATACCCAAAACATTTTCCCGCCTCGCTCCGCTCGGCGCCATTATTTCAAATGCGTCCCCTAACTTGAAATCCTGGATCCGCCTCTGGACCGTAAACCGTAATTGCAACCATAAGTCTAGATTGTAAACGGCATTTGTAATCGAAGGTCTAGACGGTAAACTGTAAATGTAATCATAGACCTAGGCGATAAACTGTAGGTGTAATCATAGATCTAGACAAACAGTGCAATCTAAGGTCCATACGGTAGACGGTAAATGTAAGCATAGTCATCTTGGTGACGGTAAATGGTAGGTGTAATCATAGGCCTAGACGAGTGAAGCACTGGTTTTAAAAGTGAATAAATTAATTTGATGTGTTTAAGAGATTTTGATTGGATAAAAAAATTGATGTTATTTTCCATAAACAAATTTTTTAACCGGAAGTCACATGTTGGGGTCTCCAGGGGCGGAGCCAGGATTTCAAGTTAGGGGGGGGGGG
>MJUT01036951.1:53140-86207 GCA_002080005.1 Gigantidas platifrons
TTGGGACATTTTTTTATTTTAATTCTTTTTAAGCAATTATTATCCGTCAAAATATTTTTAGGACAAGAAAAAAAATAATTTTGTTCGGTTCATTCGAAATAAACTAAAAACAAAATGTGGTACACACCCTTGCGTAACCCGCTTCGTGTGTTACTCAGTGTGTACCACATTTTTTAGTTTATTTTTTCATGAACCGAAATAAAAATTGAGATCAATCCTGAATTAAAAAAAAATCCATATTTGATCATATTTTACATATATGTGTGACTTAATTTCGTCTCCACTGTGAGCTGGGGGACCCTCGTGGCCGTGATCGTATGGTAGTTGGATTTAACTACCTATGCAATCAGTGCCGATCACTACTGATGTTGTGAGTTCGAATCTCGATCAGGACGAGGTGTACAACATTATGTGATACAGTTTGTCAGTGACTTTGCGACGAATACAACTGACCGCCACCATATAACTGAAATATTGTTGAACGTAGCGCTAAACACCAAAAAAAAAACAACAAACAAACAAACCAATGTGAGCCCCACCATGCTCTCGATAATATGGTAATTGGATTTCATCTACACCAATGATCGTCCAGTTTGTTCCTATCACCACTAGGCCAACAATTAATGACGTTCTATCCATGCGCATCATGGGGCTGTGTATTCAAACTGACAGCTTCATGTGATATTTTTTTTCATTTGATAATAACTGCCAATACACCCTCTCCGGATAATAAGGTTTCCTCCACCAACAATCCCGATCAGAGGAGTTGGGTGCTTTCAACGATACGTGGAACGGTTGTAAGCTTGTACGCATTAGTTAAAACATTTATTCTCTGGGTTTCGACGGCGCGAAGTTATACCCATATACGTACATTTGACCAGCATATGGGTTCTAGCTGAACTTATATCATATAAGCTGCATGTACAAGACCATGGACCATAAAAGGCAACCAACTTTTGTTTTTTAATTTTAAACCCTTTTTTCGTGATTTTGTTATGCCCCTTGATAATACTGAAAAAATACAACTGTATCGTGCTTCCGTTTAATAACCTATATTTCCCCAATGCAAATCATTTGAAATGTATCAGAACGATGACGTTTTTGACTACAATGCACATTGCAAGTTAAAATTTAGCTATTATTCATTTTATGATTCCAGAGTTATCGGCACCTTAATTGACAATAATAGAAAATCAGGGGCGGATCCAGGGGGGACTGCACCCGGGTGCGCCCTCCCTAAAATTGAAAAAAATATGATTTCTTTGCGTAAAATCGTGATTTTTCACACGCGATTTTTTTAAGTGCGCCTCCCCCTCCTAATTTGAAATCCTGGATCCGCCCCTGCAAATGGTTTCCGTGCTCTAAGTTTAGTTTCCCTTGGTCATTAAAAAGGGGATTTTAAACATGTCGTAAACCACAATACATACTTTGTCACTTATTCCGTCCATGGTTACAGAGCTATGCACATTAATTCTTTGAAAAAATGACAAATTTGTGTTTTCCGTGCTCTATCTTCAGTTTCCCTTAGCCGAATGTTTTGGAATTTTAACACAACCTTTTTGACAAGACGATCACAATATAAAGGCCTATAAATTTATGCTTATACGCCAAATGATCTTTTTTTTGCCTGTCAGTTTTGCTTGGAAAGTTTCCCCTCGCTTTCCGGTCGTCTCGTGAGGCTTGTCCCCACTTTCCCGTCGTCTCCTAAAGCGTGCCCCTACTTTCCATTCCACTCATGTGCCTCTGATTATATAGCAAAATAGCATAAGCTCGCAGTAAGCTTTTGAACCGACACATGTACATCTACATCTACTAGGTACAGAACTCTGTCTTTGCAGACCGTTACGTTCCGGAAAAACTATTGCGCTGTGGTGGCGGAAGAGTTAAAGAATGAACTGTGAAGAGAATATATAATCCAATCAACGGCAAGAAAAAGATTGAAAAGAAATAAAGAATCAAATGATCCCAAATTGATTTCTGTTCTTCTGATTAGACCAATCCGGCTACAGTAACGGCCCCTGTGCATACACCCAACCGGCACAGCTCTAATCTTCATTATAACTTACTAACAATTTGGGCCCTGTGAGAGTTAGAACTGAAGAGAAGCCAACCCCCGCTTGAAGGATACCAAGTCGGGGGCCTCAGCAACTGTTGCTGGTAGAATATTCCAGGTAGGTATAGTTCTGGGGAAGAAACTGAACTTCAGAGTGTCTAACCTAGTGTGATATTGTAACATCTTCTTTGAGTGTGTGGTTCTAGTCTTGGTCTTAGATGGTGTAAGATAGTGATCAGCTGGAATATCCACCAAGTTATTGACAATTCTGTAGAACATAGTTAGTTGAATCTTGGTTCTTCTAGAACCAAGATTCAACTAACTATGTACTTCTACTTGGTACAAATCACTGTCAATGTAGCATACAAACTCAAGTGTACAATGAAAGTTAAAACAATGCTTACAATACAGAAGCATATTCTCCAAGAGCATTCGACCAGCAGTGTATATTTGTCTTATGATGGTATATTTTATGCGGAATTTTTAATCTTATATTACTCACTGAACTTAAATATTTACTATTTGTCAAATTAATATGACATGCAGTGATAAGCTTCGTACTGGTAGATAACAGGAAGTTAATATTTGATTTGGTCGGGCAGATAGCTTGTTAATAAACACTTTTATTTTAAATAGTTTATCTTTCTACTTAATGCTGCATGATTAGAAGAGAAATAACAAATAACAATTTTATAGTCTTTGGTTTGACCCGACCGATGCTCGAACCATGATTTATGACGATCTAGGCAAGCGCGCTATCAATTACACCACCGATACTGTATTGTTCTCTATATTAGTAACTGGATGTTACCAGTAGTTATTTACCAGTTTCCCTGTTATTGCAGCTAGAAACGTATACTAAATATAATATGTGATACGTGAATGATAACATAACATTGGCAGTATTGTTTGAATTTGTCCATTCTAGATATGGAAAAAGGTTCATAAACAATGATGTTCGTTTTAAATGTTGTGATCACGTCCATGAGTGACACACATTACAACAACTATGTTAGATGATCTATTACTCTCTACAAGATACACGGATGCCCGGATGTCATTCGGCTATGGCGACTTAGTATTTAGTATGAGTTTACTCCTGATTTTTAGTGGGATTCGTGTTACTCGATCTTTAGTTTTATGTGTATGTTTTGTGGATCGTTACTTGTCTTGTACTTTTTATTTTAGTCATTGTGCTCGGGCCATTGTGTTGTCTGTTCTTCGAAATACGGACTATGATTACCCCTTCTTTTTAAAGTTGGTATTTACTATTTACTGGTTACTGGTAATAAAACTCAATCCATAAACAACGTCTCTCATGTGTCTGTTGTTTCTCTGTATTGTAAGACAAGAAAATATTTATGTTCGGATGAACATAGTGAAGGAGAACATAATTACTATTATGGTTATATCTTTCTTAGAGGTAAGAAATTAACAGATTTGATTACTATCTGGACAAATAATACAATATACAGATATTATATTTAGTAATATAACTAAAAATAATGCGGGAAAACATAATTACTAATTAATCGATTCCAAATGTATTATTTTATGTCATTCAATCCATATATTGAAATAATTACTTGATGTTACTTTACCAAAGTCATGTTTGTGCAGTTCTTATTTAGATATTTAAAGAGCATGTTTAGAAGGGGAGGTAACACGGGAGTAAAACTGGACAAAGAAAAAAAAGTGGCTATGTATTTAGTTAAGGAGCATTATTACATGATGTGTTAGTGTGATAAATAGTTTGCCATAATAATTTCCGAGCTAAAAATATTGCCTTATCAAAAATAGAAGTAAACTCCAACTAAAGATAGCACACAATAGAAACTCACATGATAGTAAGACTATACTATACTCATTCTGTCATAAACTGCACGTGAAATGTTTGTAAAGAAGAGAACTATTTTGTAAGGTATTTTGTTTTCTTGTATTAACAAAGTATTGACTATTTATTTTAATAATTCGTCTTGCAGGGGATCATCACCAGGGGCGGATCCAGGATTTCAAGTTAGGGGGGTGCACTTAAAATAATCGCGCCAAGCGGAGCGAAGCGCGAAAATTTTTGGGGTATTTCGTGTGAAAAATCATATTTTTTCCAATATTGGGGGGGGGGCGCCGGGTGCACCCCCCTGGATCCGCCCCTGATCATGGCCATACTAGACGTCACTGCCTTCTCTATTACTGAGTCTAACAAGTAATTGACATCAGGTTTCCACTACCAAGTTGTCTCTAGTAGTAGCACCGTTCTGCTGCCCACTTGGTCTGAAATGTACTGTGTTCCTACTATGGCTGGATGTCGACTCTTCATGGTATTTTTGCTCCATGCCAGTCGACACTTGCACGGGGTTTAAGCTTCCACGTTCTTACGGTGGCAAGTCGTTACGGACACTTTCTGGAGAAACTGTACATTTATGATAAAACAACGGACCTTTTCAGATAAAAACATGGCCTAGAGATGGATGACGATCAGGAAATCGAAGATTTAAGCAAGACGAACAGGTTTATATTCATTTTAATCTTTTTCACGGAATGAAAGGATTATCAAAGATTTTGTTTAGAATTACTTTTTTAAAATATTCAACATAATCAACTTTGTTTTTCGCATTAAAAATGACAGTCTCGGAGAACATTATTTTTCTTTTGACCTAAAAAATAATAAAAAGCTCTTAGAGTTGCAATTTAAATTGTACTTTTAATTGTACTAAATATACATTTGAAGTTTAACAAATGGTACTCCTTGTCATCATTAGATTATCAAAATATTAGCACCCGAAAAAAAAATTATAAGCAACGGCCACTTTACGATTGACATTTTTATCGGCACCGGAATCATTTATGATATAAT
The DNA here is from genome assembly GCA_002080005.1 of Gigantidas platifrons. Classification (NCBI taxonomy): domain Eukaryota; kingdom Metazoa; phylum Mollusca; class Bivalvia; order Mytilida; family Modiolidae; genus Gigantidas; species Gigantidas platifrons. Next base: position 58,048 of record MJUT01036951.1, read on the forward strand.
TGGCAAAGGATAATTTTTGATAACATTGTAATCTGGACGCGAGTGGCTTGCTTGTCTTTCATTTATTTCATTTTATGTAATAAGAAATAAGAAATACATTTCTTGTCAAGTTTATGTAATACATTATCATTTAGTCATGTCTTCCCTTTTTCATAGTGAGCACTGAAAAAAATGTTTTACAAGTTAAGACAGAGCTTCCCACTTTAAAATCATTGTTCTGCTGATAAATTTAATTCTCATTAAATTCAAGTAATAAATTGAATTTAATACCTGCTGACTGAGAAGCGAAGTAAAGTCCATCTTCTAGATGTAAATAAAAAAGTTATATTGGCGGTCTTTATAAATCTAAAAATATCCTGTGCCATTAAATTAATTACAAATCTGATATTGGTCTCTTCTTGCCTAAACCGATGAACTTATCTTATAAAAGTGCATCACTATATCAAGGAATTTATCAGAACTAAACGTACAATTTACCAAAAAGGTTAAAAATTTCGAAATAAAGACGAATTATCTAAATTTACCAACCACATAACACGTGTGCTGGATTTTGACACGAAAAAAAACGTAAACAACACTTGTTTGTTTGAAAGAAATTAAAAATAACGACAACAAATCGAAACTATAATCAATTCAGTATTCCGTGAAATAGGTTTTGCTTAAAAGGTGTTTTGGAAAACCAGAGAAAAACTTCATTTTCATAGCAACATACTTCACTCTTACCAGAAAATGTCCGGAATTGTCCTTTAACACTGCTATCATAAATGTACCGTTTTTCCCGAAAGTGCCCGCAACGACTTACCACCGTGGTTCTAGAATCGTTTAATTATTGTGGCTCAGATTTTCCACTTCATTGGCCCCTCGACCTCATGGTATCGTACTTGTGTTCAACTAAATTCTGACATGTCAGTTTTTTGCCTCCTCCAAGATGTTTTTGCCAGGTTCCAAGTGCTCCTGTTGATGTTGAACAGCAACCCCATGGACCAGCAATAACAGTAGTCATACCTTACCCTTGGAAAGTTTCATAAATCCGTGAAGATCGCAATAAGCTACCAGGACGCTTGACTACTCTGGAACCTTCCACTTCCCAGGCTTACCGGTATTCGCACTAACCGCCCCCATCTTTTATGCTGGAGAAATGGAGAGAGGCAAATGAGAGGTCTATGGCCCTAGGGAGTCAAGGATGGAATTTCTGCACCGATATAGCTTCTCTCCATCTACCAGGCGTTGACGAATTATACTGTTACAACAGATTTGTAAGTTGTAGTATAACAAAGATCATGAGGCTGAATCAAATTTGTGAATCGTATGATGGAACTGAGAGACCGGATGTAACATCACCAAGGATGTGGCCAATGTCCCATTTGCCTCGTAACCCAACAACCAACAAGAGTTTAATTTCCCCATAAGAATTCTTGTCCTCTAGCAGAAGATAAATGTCTGTTCCTGTATCAGAAATACAATATGTTTTGTCTCATAGGTCATTGTCAGCTGGTCAGTTTCGATAGCTGTTAAACACCCTTAAAATACATTTAGTTCACATGCAGGTTTTGTACTATTGGGGCGACTTTATGTTTTCATCTTCTACTACTTCTAACAAATACTGATCTTCAACATGTTCAAGATACACATAGCAATTTAAATTATTAATATTACATATTTTTTTAGAGATAGCAACCTTGAATGTCTCACGTGAGCCATGGGATATGGAAGACTGTTCAAGTAGGTGATTGCAATAGCGAAAAAGATTTCAGCCTTTGTTAAGCCATGCATGGAGTAATAACAAATGATGAGAAATGCACATGCCCGAGATTATTAAGGATGTTTTACTCTGTCTGATTTAGTAATACTGGTAGCAACAACTTTGTTACAAATGTATTATATAGTTTGTACAAGACTAGTCAGGCCTCCTCCCACCTGTACTCAAGGAGAGTTTAAATGTTGTAACATGTCACCAACACTTAAATGTCTTTAGATACTGCTGATGACAACTAGTCAGGCCTCCTCCCACCTGTACTCAAGGAGAGTTTAAATGTTGTAACATGTCACCAACACTTAATGTCTTTAGATACTGCTGATGACAACTAGTCAGGCCTCCTCCCACCTGTACTCAAGGAGAGTTTAAATGTTCTAACATGTCACCAACACTTAAATGTCTTTAGATACTGCTGATGACAACTAGTCAGGCCTCCTCCCACCTGTACTCAATGAGAGTTTAAATGTTCTAACATGTCACCAACACTTAAATGTCTTTAGATACTGCTGATGATAACTGGTCAGGCCTCTTTCCACCTGTACTCAAGAAGAGTTTAAATGTTGTAACATGTCCCCAATACTTAATGTCTTTAGATATTGCTGATGACAACTAGTCAGGCCTCTTCCCACCTGTACTCAAGGAGAGTTTAAATGTTGTAACATGTCACCAACACTTAAATGTCTTTAGATACTGCTGATGACAACTAGTCAGGCCTCCTCCCACCTGTACTCAAGGAAAGTTTAAATGTTGTAACATGTCACCAATACTTAAATGTCTTTAGATATTGCTGATGACAACTAAGCATTGGGTCATTTCGATCCTTTATTATATGGGTCCCTTGTATAACAAGCATACTCAAGCGATGTTCTGACCAGATATTTATGATTGTTTTTGTTGTGCAGATCAGTGTCAAGGATATTGGTGTTTAACATCACATTCTACAATATTTCAGTGATATATTGGCAAGTCGGTTTTATTGGTGACGGAGATCAGAGTGCCATTACAAAACCATCTACCTGCCGCAAGTCACTGATAAACTACAAATGTATATGACTAGTACATAAGAATGCTGTTTGTGTCATGGTCATACACAATGGCTACCTTGTGGAAATGTGTGTAGTCTCATCTTTTGTTTTTGTATTGTTCCCTCAGAATGGAAAGACGTCAAATAAGACAGGAATGGGCGTAAATGTAATGGTATCCAACATGTCTAACACAGTGGGTGTCTTATAAGAAGCAGGAACTTCTTACCCTTTGGGAGCACCAGTGTTCACCCCCAGTTTTTGGTGGGGTCTGTGTTGCTCATCTTTCTAGTCTTCACCCTGTGTTTCCCATGTTGCCTGTGCCTCTGCATTGTCCATTCTTGATTGCCCCAACATTTATTATCTACAACACATTTGATTGGTCTCAGGGGAAAAGAAGTCAAATAAGACAGGAATGGGAGTGAATGAAAATCTACATTACAAATTTGATTGTTTGTTGTCATCTAGTTTATTACATATACAAAGATATTTATATATTTTTTTTAAATTTATGATGCTTGGCATGGAAAATAAAGGTTTCGTACAAACAAAAAAATTGCAATACAATGTAAACATATATAAATTGCACAATGCTAAAATATAAGGAAGTAAATATTACATTTTGACTGGAAAATTATGGATAATAAAACAATAATGGAAAAAAATAAATACAGCCTCAAGGAAGTAACTTGCATCAAACTAATGCAACCTCATGGAAATACATTCATATAAAATTATTCTGGAAAATACAGGGAAGCTAATAATATAAACTTGACTACATTTCCTAAAAAAAAAATCTTACCTAACATAAAACGCTACCACACAAAAGAGAAACAATTCAGATCAATTATAATACTAAATAAAAGGCCGTTGGCCACTGGTCCCCTGACGCCAAGGTTATATCGTAAGATTAAATTTTGAAACTACTGTAAACTAGAGGGTCAGGTGAGCCTGTATCACTCATAATNTTTCATTCACAAGTTATCATCTGGAAACCAAAAAGCACACGGACGGACGGACATACGGACGGACGATACCCATTTCTATAGTCCCCTTCGACGAAGCGTCGGGGGACAAAAAAAACCTTACTTGACATAAAATTCTACCACACAGAAAAGAGAAACAATTCAGATGAATTATAACACTAAGTAGTACTAATCACCATGTTAGATATAAAAAAAAACAAAAAACAAATGGCCATATATGTCATTAACTCATAAATGTGTGTTAGGAGTCATCAGTCATGGTCATGAGTAATTACTTGATTGATGATCAACATGATTAGTTGCATCAAATGATAAAGGCTAAAACAAAGTTATTTCTATCAAAGATAAAGGCTTTAATAAAGTTTTTGTATCAAAGATAAAGGGTTTGTTTAACATAGTTATTCTTGTGCAGGATTATTTGTTCATATTATTAAGGGCTGTTCCATTTAAGTCCACCTGGGAGGGGGAACGCCATTTTTTTTATTTTTCTGTTGGTTGTGGGGGTGAAACCATATTTTTTTTGTTGTTGGGTGGGTTTTTTTCTATTGGGGGAGGGGGGGTTTCTGAAATAAGTGGTGTTCCCCCCCTCCCAGGTATATTTATATGGAACAGCCCTAACCATTATGAAAGTGAAAATCAGTTTGATAAAGTCACTTGTGACATGATTTAATATTTAACCTTGATATTTTCCAATAATTTATTTTCCTGTCAAAAACTCATAAAAATACTTATAACTCTTAAGAAATATTTTTGCTAAATCAATGATCTTACTCATTATTTCAACATTTCACCCATCAAAAAATAAAAATGCTTTAAGCACAGAAAATTCTCATTCTTTATACAAAGTTGAAGCACATATAATTGTCTTGTGCTTTAGATGGCAACAATTTAATTTTAATACCACTAAATTACTATTATAATAGATTTTTATTATCATAAATCACATGACCAGCATGTGGTCTATTTTCGTACAGCTGTTTGGATGCAAGACATATCAAAATAGAAACCAGAGGCTCCCAGGAGCCTGTAATTGCTCACCTTGTTCAAAGCTGCTTTCAATAACAACGCAACTGCACTGTAGCGGCCATCTTGGGGGGGAGAGTGCGACTGCCGGACACAATTTTGAAATAAAGGACGAAAAGTATTAACATTTTGAAAATTTGATGATAAAAGGGCAATAACTCCAAAATGGGTATTGGGATTTACTTCAAAATTGCAGGGTAGGTAGATCTTGACACGCTGAACATCTTTGCAGTTTAAACTAAACATCTATCTCTTATAGTTTTTGAAATAAAGGACGAAAAGTATTAAAATTGTGAGAATTTGATGAAAAAAGGGCAATAACTCCAAAATGGGTTATGGGATTTACTTCAAAATTGCAGGGTAGGTAGATCTTATCATGCTGAACATGTATGCAGTTGAATTTAACATCTATCTCTTATAGTTTTTGAAATAAAGGACAAAGAGTACAAAATATGCCTAATTTGCATAATCGGTATAAATCGGCAGAAAGAAAAATTTCACAGAAATACCCGGAATATATGTTGAACTACTCCTTGCCATGTAGCTGTAGTTAAAATTTGAGCTCATTTTGACTTGTACTAAAGCAGCAATGGACAATTGAAGAAATTCCTATTTTTAGTAACAGCAGCCATCTTGAATAGAAGGCGGGACTGTCGGACACAATTTTGAAAGGGACCCACCCAGGGACCATCCCTGCCAGGTTTGGTTTATTTTGGTTCAGCGGTTTCAGAGGAGAAGATTTAAAAGGGATATTTTATCAAAATATGCCTAATTTGCATAATCTGTATAAATTGGCTGAAAGAAAAATTTCACAGAAAAACCCGTAATATATTTTAAACTACTCCTTGCCATGTAGCTGCAGTTAAAATTTGAGCTCATTTTGACTTATACTAAAGCAGCAATGGACAATTAAAATTTCATCCCCCCTTTTTTCTATTTTTAGCTTGGCGGCCATCTTGGTTGGAAGTCGGGATCACCGGACACAATTTTGGAAGGGGGCCATCCAAGGACCATTCCACAAAAGTTTGGTCTAAATTGGCTCAGTGGTTTCTGAGGAGAAGATTAAAATGTGAAAAGTTTACGACGACGACGGACGAAACCTGATGGCAAAAGCTCACATGGCCTTTGGCCAGGTGAGCTAATAAAAATGAGACATGTATTTAAAAAATACTCTTCTATTTTTTTGTCTTAGAGTCAAAGTAACAAACAAAATCATGATAAATGTGATTGATATGCATACACTGGGAAAACAAGAATGTTTTAGTTTGTGTTTGGTGGGAATGTTTTGATCTGCCTCTTTCTGGAATACTCTGTATAACAATCATAAATAAATTACAAGCAGAGTTGTGCTAAAATAACCCCACTTATTTTCAGTACATAATACAATAGTTATATGTGTAAACTGAATCCATTTGGATGTTAGACACTTGTATAATAGCCAAGTGTATGGACTAAACTGGGGATTTAAAGTAAGATAGACGACCTCAATATCTACAATTCCATAATAACATGTAAAATATTTGTTCAAAGAAGCTGTCTTGAAAGTAGAGTCTATGTTTGTTTTAATAACTTTTCTTTGTTATCTTGAACATTCTCATCAAACTTAAAATTACCTGATAGTTATTAAATTAAAAAGCAGAGAGTACAGTCTTCAAGAAAAACTTTTTGTCCCACAAGCCATTCTATGTGAGTCACAAAAATTAAGAGTTTTTTCAGAGTGTCTACAAAATGGGTAAAAGACTGCCATATGTTGATATTTTAAAAAAATAGGGAAGATAGAGCTGCAGTATGTAAAATACGTATTAGTGCTCATCAATTAATGATTGAACGAGGAAGACATCTGAACATTCCTAGAAATGAAAGATACTGCCCCTTATGTAACTCAAACAAAATTGAAAATGAAGAACATTTTCTTTTACAACGCAAATCTTTTAATACCCAAAGAACTATATTTGATGGAAAAATATCAAAAAATATTAGATAACAAAAATATAGACAATGTCAGCCATAAAAAGAGCTTTCTATTAAACAATAATTCATATACAATTCTTCCTCTTTCATATCAAACTGTTTGAGTATTAGGAACAATCTGTGTAGTGTTATAATTATATATATTATTAATGTACATGTACCATTATTATAACTGAATAATGTATATTCATATTCACATTATTTTGTATCATGGGCCTTAACCATTTATTGTTGATGAGTTTGTGCCAATAAAGTATTAGTATTAGTATAAAAATTTTACTAGATCTTTTCAACCTTTTCTTAATCAGGAAAAAGCTTGTAATATTTGTCCATTTCAAAGATTTCATCAATATTTCTCAAAAGCCTAAATCAAGTCATCTATCGTATTTTGCGCAAAGTCTAAATTTGGCGCCAAATTGATATCCGATAATTTTTACGTGTCCGGTCCGGAGTGTTTCTTGTATATATATATTTCAAATATTGATTTTTTACGTTCTTTAAAGCGTTTCTGAGATTGCGACTTTAATTTTGTCAATGTCCTTGAACTTCATCATAGCATGGAACAACGATAAATAATACAATAAAAGTTTTGATCTGGCATTTCACTTTAGTTTTAATCAAAATAAATTATGGACAAATTGGAGATCAAAAGAGCTCTTTTATACAACAAACCCAGTATTTTAGACAGTCGGTCTGGTGGAAACCAATGATTTGACACACAAGCCCGTCGGTCTTCTCACTTGTGATATTTTAGAAGTCCGCGGCCGATTTTACTGGCCAGGACCGTCGGGCTTGTGGCTAAGTTCGAAGACTGAGAGTATATATTATGCTAAAAGATATTTGATCATAGATGTGTATCAAAAGACAAACAATAACAAAACATGATTTTGAAACTATAAAAACTGATGAATACTAATTAAAATAAAGTGTTTTAGCTACAGAGTATGATGTAATTGTAACAAGTTACCATAAGTATACAAAAAACATCAGTTATTTTCAGGAGAGGAATTTGTACAAGTGACTGTGTCACCTGTTTCCTTATGCATGCCTATATGTCATTCCATGTTTATGTATTTATTTGGAAAAAATATTGTTTACGCAAGAGTCTCGTGGATTGATCAACTAGAACTAAAGTTAACACATGGAAACCATTCTTTCTACAGACAGATGACAACAGAACCATAACATAATATCAAAGTAACTTTTTCAGTGGTATAAAAATTGTAGAAATCTTTTTGTTCTGTAACGAATCATACACAATTGTAACATTGCTACCTTAAACTGACTACTTTCTAAACACATGTAATTGAAGATAAAATACAGTCAAACTTGTATTCAATGGTCACCCTTGGAACAAAGGAAAAATGACCAGACAAGACAAATGAGAGCTTGTTTAAGATCGATTGATCCAAATTTTCAGTTCCGTGCTTCGATGATAAGATTCGCATATTACTCTTACCGGAAAGCATTTTAATGGAAAAAATGGTGGTCGCTTTGCAATGTTCGGGTGTGATTAAAGAACTGATTAAAGCCATATTTGAATTTTTGCAGTCAACATGAGATTGATGGAAAAAAAACCAGATTGATCAAAAATGGAGGTGTTTTTTTTTTTAAACATACAGAGAGTGCATAATTGTATTGAGTATTTTATCTTTACATTTAAGATAATTATATGGACAATTATTGATCTATCTAACTGTTATCCAATATTTTCTGCAATTACATCATTTCAAAATTTTCACTTCCAAAAAAATCCTGTAGGCAATTAGGTTTACTTGCACCGTAATGCACAATTAACATTCTTATTTAATTAGAAATGTACATATGTTTGTACTATTGTTAAATACTACAGAATATACATAGTTTGTTTAGAATAATGATAATCTAAGGAATTAATAGATGTGTGCTGACATACTCCAAGTGAAAGTCATTATCTTATCACTGTTCTAAGTTAATCTCCCCTATTTAGATCTCTCCTGTAATGCTGCAGTGTTTTTGTAACAATTTACAGTTAATTAGTTACTTATTCAATAATCTAATAGTTGAATTGCTGCAATCATTTATTGAGAACACCTCTAAGATTAATTACTTGTGATTTTTTTGTCTAGAATGATAAGTGAATGTTAAATACTGGTTAACTAATACGTTGGGATAAACATAAAAAGTGACAATTCACCACGTTAGTGAACTGACTCCTTATTTATGTCAATCCGGCCAGGAAGGTTTTAAACTGGCCATTTACACAATGTTATTGTTAATTCAAGGCGACTATTAAGACAAGTTTGACTGTAAATCCAATGGAAGACATTTATATTGACAAACAAATGAAAGGGTTGATAATGGACACTTACAGATATAAATATGAATACAAAAAAATCCTTAAAAAATCTATCACAACCAGTGATTAGTTTGATCTCTAGTCTTTATCTTCGTCCTTTATTTCTAAATCAACACTTCCATCTTCTGTTATATTTCTATCATTCTCTAATAATGGTGCATCTACAAACCAAATTATAATCAAGTTAACAAACAAGTCAATCTACTTAGAACATTCTAGAAATCTATACTTGTTTACTCGATACATTAAAGGAATATTTGAAATTGTTGAACAGGTTATAAAATTATGATATAACCTGGTTTGGGTCATTGTTTGTGTAAAGCATAAACTGACCCAAACCGGTTTATGCAAGTATAACCTGTTCAATAATTTCAAATATTCTTTATACCGTATTTACTGGTGTATAATGCGCGGGATTTTACCCAGATTATTTATTTTGTAGGAGGGATGCGCATTATAGACAAGAACAATGTGTTTCACTCTTTTTCAGACCGGAAAATTACATGTCGGAAAATTGTAGGAAAACGACATATTAAAACTTAAAAGAATTAATATTTTTCAATATTATTCAAGTTTAAAGAATATAAATAGTTCGAATATTCACTCAGAAGAAGAGACAAGCTCAAAGCTATCAAAAATATATACGATTGACATTTAATTCTTACATTTCCGACCACGATTTTTTTCAAAAGTCCATGCGCATTATAGACACGAACAAGTTTTTTTCTGGAGATTTTCAAGGCCAAGAGGGGGTGCGCATTATGCACCAATGCGCATTATAGTACCCTAAATACGGTAATTTAATTTTTACAACAAAGTTTAATGATTCCTCGATTTTAATTACGATTATTTCATGTGACTATTTGAATTTGTCGTTGGATGAACACGTTGGTGACGTCACAATACCAAACCAGGTTATCGAGTATAACCAAAATTTTCTCCAGGCAGATTAGCCAATCAGATTGAAATATTCAAATCAAAATATATTATGTGATAAAGTTTGTCAGTGACTTGGTGCAGGTCGGTGGTTTTCTCCAGGTACTTCAGTTTCCACCACTATATAGCTGAAATATTGTTGAAAGTGGCATTAAACAGCATAACGCTAACCCTATACTCGGTTAATTTTTTCTTAACTCATTCTATATATTCATTACAAACTACATGTATTGAACCAATTCCAATTTTTCACATTAAATCTGATGAGACTGCACAAAAGCATAGCGAGATATTATTGCATGTATGATTCATGTAACTATCAATATTTTCAATCCAATAAAGGAATAACCAGAGAGCAGCATGATACGATCGCAGCATATCAATGAGGGAAAGTGTGGACACAGTAATTTGCTTTAAGTGCATTGAAAAATATAATTGAAAATAATTAAACAATAAATTCAAAGAAAAAAACTCATCAAACATGTTAAAATTAGATGAAATATCAATTGTGTATATCTTCCATACATGTATATATGAAATTATAGAATTTGGACCCCATTTAGCCTCTTCTACATTCTAAATTGGTGTAGTCTTACATAAGTTTCATCTTAAAAAAGTGAATTGATTTAAATTTTGTATGATACTACAGTATTGAATTAAAATCTTGCTTACAACGAGGTGTACTTGATATAACTAAATGTGATAGTTTGTCAGTGACTTGTGGGAGTTCTTTGATTTCCTTCAGTTTACTCCACCAATACAACTGACCATAACAATATATCTGAAAACTATTGTTGACAGTGGCATTAAACACTCAAACCATTGACATAAACTTATAGTGTAACCAATGTCTAACCAGTTAACCCAAACACATGTCTTCTGCATGAAACAAAATTGTATTTATATTTAATAGGTTAGACAACTGAAGAGTGAGTGAGTGATTGTTGTTTAACGCCAAATCAGCAATTTTTTAGCTATATCATGGAGAGAACAAGTTAATTTTCAATGAGATGATGATGAAGTCCGCATTGTACTAGACCAACATGCTTAGGTGGATTTTTATAGTGCTACCTCACTGAAACAACATTCCGCGGGTAGACATGTCGCCTCACTCAGACACATTATCCTGATTCTGAGCCAACCAGTCTTTGTTCTTTCTCCTTAATGCTGCGTGCTAAGCGGAGAAGCAAAAAATACCAATTTTATAGTCTTTGGTATGACCCGATGGGGGCTTGAACCTACGATCTACCGCACTTGAAACGAGCAGGCTAACCATTTCACCAGCTGTGCGGTTAACAACTGAAGATAATAGATAACTTGCCACATAATGTATGTCATAACTATTTATCATACTGCTTGAATGACCTCATTTTTGTAATTTTGAAAAAAAAAACTGTCTTATTCAATCATTTTCAAAGTTTTTTTTTATTACCTTCTGTGACAATATTTTCTTGGGATGTGTTGACACTCCCAGCAGTGGCTGTCCCAGATCCATATGAAGGTCGTGATGTAGCACTGTCTAATGTATCTACGGTAACAGATGTAGAGGCATCACTCAAACTATAATTAACTGTATCAATAGAACCAAACACTTCTGATATACCATCTCTGTTGACTGTACTCATGGTAGTTATGGAATGTCTGTTGGAGTGTACTGATTGTATGTCACTACTTTGACCATTATTGTTTCTTACAACATTAGGAATGCTAGGCAGTGGTCTAAATTCACTAGACACCTGAACTTCTGATGGTCCTTGTCCCCTCTGAATGCTAGAAGACGAGTTATTACGTACAGCCTCTTCGTAAGTTGGCAACCTGGCTGCATCATATCCTATTAATGCTACCCTGTCTAATTCATCAAATGAGCTGCTGTGTACCCTTGTGTAGGGTGGAGGTATGCCAACCTGGTGATAATGACGTGGGCGAGGTTTGCGTTTTCTGACTATCATAACAATCATAATAAGTAACAGTATTCCAAGGACACTACATGCTGTAGCTATGACAACAGCTAATGTATTCATGCGAGTTGGATCTGTACTGCTACTAGTGTTTCCTTCAGTTTCTATGGCAACGTTGTCAACTGGAGAGAAAATCAATTACATAGCATGAATATAACTAGAGGCTCCTAAGTGCCTGTAATCGCTCACCTGGCTCAAAGTTGGCCCAGTAGTTTCAGAGAAGTTAATTTTTAAGTGAATTTTTGCGAATCTTCTATTTTTAGCAATGGCCACCATCTTCTTTGGCAGGCGGGGTTGTCGGATATAATTCTGAAAGGGGACCATCTAAAGACCATTTCACCATAGTTTGGGCCCATTTGACCCAATCCCAGAGGGTGTGCTGGGGATAGAATAGGCACCAGGTTTCTCCGTCCTTGCAGCACTAGTCTTCTAAAAGGGGCCAACCCCGTGGGAACCCGGGGGTATAGAAATGGGACTGAGAGCTTCTTCGGCTTGAAGGGGCATCCGTCGGTTGTGCGGTACGAATAAATTCACAACCAACCCGTCCTTTGGATGAGACGTAAATAAAACAGATGTCCCATGTTGAGAGATTGCCACCGTCTTCACACGTTAAAGAACCCAGTGTAACAGCTCATAATGAGCATTATGCTCATGATGAGTGGTCCATAGGAGATCTGTTGCACTGGCTAAATTGTCCGTCCCTACCCCATCACCTTTCATTGTTTCGAGTCCCGAGGCATTTAAATATTTTTGCCCATTGGCCTATCCGTCCCCCGTTTTCAATCTACATAATGATAAACATGTTCTCGTCCTGAATATAGCTGAAAAATTGCTCGCTGGACGTTAAACATCAATCAATCAATCAACCATTTGAGCCAGCGGTTTCAGAGGAGATCATTTTTAAGTGATTTTTTGCCAAATTGTCTATTTTTAGTAATGGTGGCCATCTTGGTTGGCGGTCGGAGTCGATGGACACAATTCTGAAAGATGACCACCTAAAGACCATTCCACCATATTTTGGGCCCAATTGGCCCAGTAGTTTCAGAGGAGATAATTTTTAAGTGATGTTTTGCCAAATTTTCTATTTTTAGTAACGGCGGCTATCTTGGTTGGTGGCCGGGGTTGTGGGAAAGAATTCTGAAAGGGGAATCACCTAAAGACCATTCCAACAAAGTTTGGTTCAAAATGTCCCAGTGGTTTTAGAGGAGTTGATTAAAATGCAAAAAGCTAACGACAGACGGATGACGGACGCCCAGTGGTAGCAATAGCTCACCTGATCCTTCGGATCAGGTGAGGTAAAAATTTCATAATATTTGTTCTTAATCATTTTCACTTCCATCCAACTTTTTGTTTCATTATTATTATTTTTTTTAATAATTTTATACAGTACTCAAATTACTGCATAAACCTTTATGGTTTTTATTCTTATTGGTAAACAATTGGATAGCATGATATAAATATTTTCCTATATAAATTAAATAAAAATGGTTATGCAATTCTTTCCAATATGATATCATCCATGTAACATGACTGCCTGCTGTGTAGTGCTCAGAATATCACAATTTGTTTGTCATGTTTATGTGTGATCTGTCAGTCACATATTATTGAAGAAGAACAATTAAAAAGTGGCCTTAAAGGGGAATTTGCGGTAGTGCCTACTGCCAAAATTTGTGGGTGGAGCTTATCATAAAAAATCCCCGTTGATATGAACAGCATATTTATGAAACTGTATGTCACATGATCAACGTGACTTAAAGGTCACATACCTCAGAAATTTGAATTTTCGAAGTGATTTTTGTAGATTTTAGACTGATGAAGAATATTATTCTTAATAAGACTGAAAGTTTCGTAGGGAGGAACACTAGTAACCATGCCTGTCAAATATTTTGCTCCAAAAGTAACTGTGAAACTATGTATCATTGATTTTTCCTCCTCGAGATAACCGTGGTAAAAAAAATGAACAATCTGAATGTTTGCTCTGCCCACAGCTATTTATACCCATAGTCCCGGTTTAACTTCCAGGAAGCTAATCTGCCTGGGCATTATACCAAATAAACTCAAGCACATGTATCTTTAACAAAGTAGAAAGTGGATAAGGGTCCTTAAATCCTACATTAGATAAAAGATTAGCTACCTACATTTTGTACACAAGATAATAGAACACATATACTGAATATAGCACATAACTAGAGGCTCCCCGGAGCCTATAATCGCTCACCTGGTTCAAATTGGCCGTGTGGTTTTAGAGAATAGTATTATTTACTAACGCATGGGTGGATGATGGACAGATGACAGACGCTAAGCGATGGCAACATCTGATGGGAGTTAGTTTACACAGGTGTTTTTCCAAGGAATCCTATGTACACGGTGTATATCCATAACGAAACCTTCGGGATGAACATCGACGCTACACGATTCTTGGGGAACAAGTAACGGATCCTTGGTAGATTTTTGAGGTAAGCTAAAAAACCGGTCTCTTTATTTTTACGATTTAATACGATCAAAGATGTCTAGGAACTGTAAATTAAGTGTCACGGAACTCAGCTATTATTACATTTGCCATTTCTACAAGATTTATTGCATCTGTTCTGCTGCATTTATAAAAACGATTGCAGTTTTCACCGCATCAACATATTGAAAAGACGTTTTCATCACATAGTTTGTCTTATATCATCAATTTAACAGTATTCTGTTATTTGATTATTAGCTAGAGTATATTTTGGATGTTCATTTCAATGCCATGACAAATATGAAAACCAATTAATGTATAATAAAATCAATAATGATGAAAAAATTTCATCTCGGCAAAGCAACGGATCTTTATGATTGTGCAACTGCAACCTTCGGGATTGCCAAAGGAAATATTCAAAGCGTTCTTACACAGGTAATTAGGGACCTCGGGGGAGAAGGGATAATAACCATACTTTTTACGGGGATGTCCCACTGAAGGATTGATTGATTGAATGGGGTTTAATGCCACTTTCAGCAGTATTTCAGCTATATCGTGGCAGTCTGAAGGATTGAAAATTGGCCCAAATTAACACATTTGTATATCCTAATTAAACAGGTATATTATACACTATATTTGGCTATTTTTTTTACTAGAAAAGGAGAAAAATTGCCCCCAAATTGATATAATTGTTTCATAAGCTTACAAAACTTGTTACCCTTTCATATTTGCACACCCCAGTTTACCGTACAAAATAGGAAGTTGCCCCTTCCTTATCAGGAAGCACCTTATTAAACCCCATCATCGTTTTTGTAAGAAAAGTTTTAACTTATGAATAAACTCTTTATTTCTTAGTTAATGCAGCTTAATTGAGGGTTTGTTTGTGGAAATATTTTTCCACAACATTTTACTTTCGCCTACAATATTCATATTTAGAATTAAATTAAAATGCAGAATGTAACTAAAATACCCTTTTTCTGACTTGTCACCCTTTGATATCCAGGAGGGAATATCGATAATATATATATATATATTGTCGAAAACACAGGGTCTTGTAGCTGCAAAGCCCTACCCTTTTGAAAAAAACCAACATTTTTTCTCTTTTTATATTGTTTTTTTTTTTTTTACATTTCAAGACGAAAAATCCCAAAAAGAAAGATATAATGAGAGGAGATATAAATTTAATTTTTTCTTTCTTTTCGGTAATTTTCTTCTAAAATGTGAAAAAAACAATGAAAGGGAAAAAAGATTTTTTTTTCCAAAAAGGGCAGGGGGTATAGGACGTTGCAGCTACAAGCCTCCTTAAGGTGGTACCATACACTTCAGGTAAAATTTGATCTGCTCGTTTAATTTTTTAATTTTTTTGGCAGTGTGTTTGAATATATACACTGTAATAAATATCAAAATTTTAACAAATTCCAACCAACAGATCTAGACTCAGAGCTATAAATTCAATAGCCAAAAAGCAGCTTTTCTCTCTGTGGTTTTGATCACAGAGATGCTTGTAATCTGCATACAAACATCATATGATCAAAACGTTCAACTGAATTTAAAGAATTATCTCCCTGTAGTGTATGGTACCCCCTTATTTTAGGTAATTTGATGTCAGAAAACAAAAAATTGTCTTTAAATCATAAGAAAATAAAGGCAATCTGACGGAAAATCGTACTAAAGTAAACAAATAATCTTTAAATATTTCTGCTTCTTCTAGTGCAAAAATGATCAAAATCCGTTTAGAAATGACTTCACAATAAATTTTTTTGAAAAATGTGGTTTGATATGAAATATAAAGCGTAAAATCGAGGGTGGCAAATAATTATGTTCCATGACTGTAGTCTGATGTGAAATACATTATGTATATTATGCATTATTTTTTTAATATTGTCATATATATATTTCATTTGATGTAAAACCATACTTCACAAATTTGTCATACTGTTACATAATCAGTGTACATATTTACATTGTATATGGGCCCTAACCATTTATTATAAATGAGTTTGTGCTTATATAAAGTATTTAGTATTTAGTATTATTGTCGTAAAGGGTCCGTTGCCTCCAAGTCGCGAAGGTCGCGGTGCCACATTTTAACACGTTTTCTATAAATCATAAAGGTGCCGTTACGAACCTTTTCCATTAAAAATCGAATTTAATGGGCTTTAATGGATTATTAACTGAAGACTGTATTAGGAGTTGATGCATTTAGGTTTCTTCTTTTAATAATTGTCAAAATTAGAGAGTTAAAAGGTGGAAAAAAGCAAATATTCATAAAAGATATGTCCGAAATTTCACTTTACATTGAAAGTAATTTCGTTGGAAATTGAGCGAAACGCATTTTCAGCAGACGTATGTGAATGGTTTTTGGTTTTGGATTGAATCATACATCAGAGAGTTCCGTGAGAGCAAAATATACGATATATTTACCTTCCTTCCTTGCAACTATCTATTATTATGTGGCTTTCTCACTTGCTGACATCCTTTTCATCATAAAGGATCCGTTACTTGTTCCCCAAGAATCGCATAAGTCTATGTTCATCCCGAAGGTTCCATTATGGATATACACCGTGATGTATGCTTTGGACCAATGGGTCTTGGACCCCATTGACCTCAGGACTTCATTGATACAATTTTGAATCCTCATGATCTATCAGTGTTCTACACCAAATATCATTGTACTGACATTATTGATTCTGAAGATTTTTTAATATTTAATCAAATTTACTCTATTGGGCCCCTTGTTGGCCTTTCCCCTAGCAAGCTGAAACTGTTGGATATAATTCTGAATGGGGACCATCATAGCAACGTTTCATTCAAAATGGCCTAATACATGTAGTTTATGACAAAACAGTTGATAGCTGTTTTTCCATTGAATCCTATGTAAGACTTTGGACCCATAGGTCTCAAACCCCATTTAATCATTCAGGCCAAGTTGGTTGAAATAGGCCTAGTGGTTCCTCACAAGAACATTTTTTAATGATTTTTTTTGTTGCTTATTTATATACCTAATTTGCATAATCTCTCAAAATCTGCAAACGTTCAGATTTAAAAAAAAACAAAACAAAAAAACTAATACATGTATATTAAAAAAAATATACATTCACAGTTCAAATTTGAGCCCATTCTGGCTTCAAATAAAGAAATTTCTATTTTAAGTAACGATGGCCATCTTGGATGGACGGACGACAGATGACACCTGACTGGTGAGCTAAAAAGCTCACCATTATGCTTATACAGTTCAAATTTGAGCCCATTCTGGCTTAAAATTGAGCAGCTTTGGCCATATGGAGAAATTTCTATTTTTAGTAATGGTGGCCATCTTGGATGGACGGTAGAGCTGCCGGACACAATTTTGAAAGAGGGCCATCCAAGTTTGGTCTGTGTTTTCTGAGGAAAAGATTAAAATGTGAAAAGCTAACGACAGACGACGACGGATGAACGAAACCTGATGGTAAAAGCTCATATGGTCTATGGCCAGGTGAGCTAAAAAGCACATAATTATGCACATACAGTTCAAATTTGAGTCCATCATGGCTTCAAATACAGCAGTTTTGACCATTTGATGTCATTTCTATTTTTAGTAATGGCAGCCATCTTGGATATAGAAAGGTGCTGATACACTCGTCGTAACTTCGGCTGATTCCATACCTTCATCAAACCTCGTCCGTATTACGATAGCTCCCATTGGAACTACTTTCGGAAATCTTCAATGCAGGAGGTATTAAAGTAATTTCACTTTCGAATATTCGTCCAATAATAATATATTTTCATTCGTCACAATGTCGGCTGATTCCGTACCTTCATCAAAGACCAATATTTTTCAAAGCAAACTCCATACACTCATCTATTGTCGCCATTTTAGAACTTATTCGCGGTGCGCAATGTTTGATTGAAGTGATACAGTCTTCCGGCAAAGAAATGTGACGCGTAGACGCATATCAAATACCGTATTACAGCCGAGGGATTGAGGAAGAGAAGCGGCCTCACCCGAGGTTTGCCGATTGGGCGCTGATGGACACAATTTTGAAAGGGGACCACCTAAGGATCATTCAGACAAAGTTTGGTTGAAATTGGCAAAATGGTTTCTGACAAGAAGATTTTTAAATGATTTATTTGCTTATTTATGCCTAATTTGCATAATCGGTCAAAATCGGCAAAAGTTCAAAGTTCATAAAAAATCCCGTAATATATGTTAAAATCTCATTATTCTGCTTATACAGTTCAAATTTGGGCACATTCTGGCTTAAAATAGAGCAGTTTTGGCCATTTGAAGAAATTTCTATTTTTAGTAATGGCAGCCATCTTGGATGGAGGGCGTGGCTATCGGTCAAAATTTTGAAAGGGGGCTATCCAAGGACCATTCCAGCAAAGTTTGGTCTAAATTGGCTCAGTGGTTTCTTAGGAGAAGCTTAAAATGTGAAAAGTTTACGACAGACGACGACAACAGACGAAACCTGATGGCAAAAGCTCACATGGCCTTTCACCAGGTGAGCTAAAAAGAGATGTTACATCATGAACTGATCTGCTTGGAAAATCGTAACAATATGGTTCAGACCATTGTCGATCCTGTGCTCAGTAGTTTCGGGATATACTTGTATCATTGGTTTCACTTAATAGTGGCAGAAGAAGTTATAAAACGTAATGCACCCACCAAAAGTTTTATGTAAAATTTTCACCTTTGAAGGATTGATATTCACTTGTACATAGTGTAGAATTTCTTTGGTAACAAAGTTAGTGATATTGTAAATTTAAAGTTACGCAAAAAAAGAATTATATTAAGATAAATTAATGATGTATACATATATATGTCTTGACAAGCAAGATAAAAATTTAAATTCATTGTAACCATACCCCTGACACAAGTTGGCTGGTCGTAGTTCCACTGTCCTTTATCAGTACATGTCAACAACTGATTTCCCACAATTCTATAGCCAAGATTACAAGTACATTCTATTTGCATTGATAAATAGATTGGCTCACAATAACTTAGATCTTTCTTTGAATTACAGCGACACTGGCCATTTGGAATCGGGGGTACTGGAGGACAATATGTTCCTTTAGATGAAAGTAATACACAATTAATAATTGTTAATTCTGAAATCATGTTTATGATGAATATTGGTATATACATATTATAACAGAGTTTAAAGTTTAACTGCTACTAAATGTGTCTAGTTCTAGACTCAGATATAATTACAATAGATATTGTATTTAAACCAAGTTGTATGGGTAAAGCTTGAGTTTAAAATTTCTTCAATCATATCTAATAAGCTATGCAAATGGATTTTCAAATTCACTTTCTGGTAAAAACAGATATGTTGCCCAACCGAGGCACATAACAAAATCCTGCATACATCAATCAATTGTAAAATGTACTCACTATGGATCTTGAAATCATCAGTGAATATTTACAAATACAGACATATTTTTTTTACAGTAACACATATTTTTATCAAGGAGGTACAGTTTAGCATAGAAAATAACATGAAATAGTTCCAATGGTTGTGGTATTAATCAGGAATATTGTTTTTGATTATAAACACAGCAATAGCAGATGCAATCTCACTACTCAAGCTTTAAACAATAACCTAATCATACACACTATATGTTAGACCAACACACTGTAGAGCCATGTGAAATTTTAGTCATTTCATTATCAAGAAATGTAACAGAAATGAAGCAGACTATACATGTTGGTCTAGAACAAAGCAGACATCATTATCTTCCCATCAAAATGAAACTTGTTCTTGCCATGGTGTAGCTGAAAATTTGCTCATTTGGCTTAAAACAACAATCACTCATTCACTCAAGTGTTTATCAGCATACTACATATACTCATTTGACTTTAAACAATCGTTCATTCACTCAAGTGTTTATCAGCATACTACATATACTCATTTGACTTGAAACAACAATCACTCATTCACTCAAGTGTTTATCAGCATACTACATATACTCACCCTCTATACTTGAAGATCTTTTACATATAGGTGTATGACGTGACCATGTTAAATCTTTTAGACACTCTATAATAACATTTCCTAACAGCTGATATGATGTATTACATTCATATTTCACTTTTGTTCCAGGAAGAAATAAATCTGTTCTAGGAGGGATTTCATAATAATGTCCATTTTGGATGGTTGGTGGTGGCTGACATGCTGGAAATTTCACAATTGAAACGACATATATTATTTAATGCCATTTTTACATTATGTGTACATGATAAAAAAAAGCACTTCAAGACTTGGCTTTACTCAGACAATTAAAACAGAAAATAAACAAAAAATTCAATATCAAGATATCTTTTAAAGCATATAGTTTTAGCAAGAATATTTTTCAGTTCAATGCTTTCTGGAAGGAAGAATCAATTCCTCCCTCCCTAACAGTTTTGTCACTTCTGTGTTCAATTCATAAGAAAATGACAATTACAGCCTGGAACCATACTATGTTGTGAGTTTTAACATGGGTTGGCGGATATTAGTATTTTATCCCTAGCGGTAGCAAGTGAAAATAGAAGTTTAAAACGTTAATAACCATGTAAATAATTTTACTTTGTGATTTTATCACCTGGCTTAAATGTGTGAACCATGCATGTGCTAATGAGATTTTGCCATCTAAATAAATCACTCGTTTGTTTGCAAAGTGAAGAAAGGATGTCATATCAGAATATTTATTCTATAACCAGATATTGGCATAGTCTAAGTGAGGGCAGGGGCGGATTCAAGGGGGGGCGCACCCCCCACTAAAATTGGAAAAAATATGATTTTTTTTGCGTAAAATCGTGATTTTTCACACAAAATACCCTAAAAATTTTCAACTTGAAATCCTGGATCCGCCCCTGGAGGGTACCATGGTGTTGCACAGTACTAATACAGCAAAGGGAAGAATCAAAACTGTACTGTTTACTACATTAAAAATATCATGTGAATTCATTGAGTTGACTTGTAAAAGCTGGTACAAATATTATGCCGTACGACTTTGATGAGAATGTGTAAGAAGAAGAATAATAATCAACTCTTCACTGAGTTGCCAAAAAGTTACCCTTGCAATATAAAAAATAAAGGGTTACTATGTGTGCAGCATAATATGACCCCAGCAAGTTCTTCATCCTGCATCAGTTGATATACATAACTTTTAATAAGAACATACCCATATGACTGAAACAATGTGGAAGACTACCATATCCATCTGAAGACGTCCACTTGCCATTCACACATTTGATATTAAACTTATGTACTGTGATACTATTTGCTTTGATTTGATTCTGATTTGAATGGAGAAAATATCCACCATTGATACAATGTAACACTCCTGTTCTGCCATAATTTGTCCATACAAAAGTTGAATGATCTATCAGTGGATGACTGCATGCTTTACTTGATGCTGAAAAAATATTTTTCTTTATAATTACTATTTACATAGAGTGTAAAATATTTTGATGCAAATACTTTCAACTGACCAATGAAAAAGATGCATTTGTCAGTGGTATCAGGGGCATATCACATTGAGTTAATAATTTCTTCCAGTTATTACAATCATTAAATTATAAAATATTGTAATAACTGGTGATTATTTACTTGATATAATGAGTATTTGGTAGACCCTCAAAAGATATTTGAAATTTGGACCCCTTTTACACTATAAGATATGTAATTGAATTCATTGACTCATTATTAACTCATTAAGATGAGCATTTGGCATAAAACTACATTAAGATTGGATGAAAAATAAAAATATAGAAATATAGATGAAGAACAAATTCAACAGATCTGTAACATAATACGACTGCAAAATTATCCCTGGAAATGTACAAATTTTTATACTGTGAAACCTGTCTAAACTGAACCCAGAATAAACTAAACTTTAAATAAAGTCCCAATGTTAAGGAAATCTTTGTTAATTTAATCTGTATATTCTCAACACAAAAGTTGGTCCTAAGGAGATTCAGTTTAGACAGGTTCCACTGTACATAAATAGTAGTGAATTAAGAAGTTTCATACCTGACTTAACAGTTACTTTGACACTATCTATTGACTGCTGACCCATGGTATCTTCTACTTTCAACATAATTATATAGATCCCTTCCTCTAAATTATACAACTGTAAATATGGTGTATAGATACCCTGAAATATACAATACAATGTATATATATATAAAGATACCTTGAATTATACAACAACGAACAAGGTGTTTAGAAACCCTGAAATATACAATGCATAGGTACCCTGAAACATACAAAAAGTCAATATGGTGTAATGATACCCAGAATAACAAGCAAGGGGATATTATTTTGGATAATGCAAGTCCCATCATGTTCTAATAAACAGCTAGAAGTTTCACCTGGTTATAAATAGTCTGTTTATCATTTAATGATCATTATGTATGATTGGGTTAAATCAGATGTGTAGTTACTGAGGAGGTGATATTTTTAACATTTGTCAATTGGAATCTGTTAAACTTTTCCTTTTTTTTGATTTTACAGAACTAGAGACTCGTCTGAACCCGAATTGCTCATCTGAACAAACCTTTATCTCAAGATGACAATACTACATTTCACTACAGTTTTTAACAGATCTATCTCCTAAATATGCTTTTATAGTTAAGATTTAAGCAGATTCTGACTAGATTGGTCAATTTAAGAATTTTCTATTTTAAGTAATGGTGGCCATCTTGGATGGAGTTCAGACCTATTGGAAACAATTTAGAATCGGGATCATCAAAGGACTATTCCTGTCAAGTTTGGATAATATTGGCCTCCTGGTTTCAGAGGAGTCTGAAGAGAAGATAAAAATATGAAAAGCTAAAAAAATGACGATATGCGGTAGACAACAAACACTGCATGATGGCATTAAAGCTTACATTGACATTATTCAGGTGAGCTAAGAAACCTTTGTAGAGGACAAGGACTATTTCAGCAAAGATAGGCTTAAAATAGTTAAACCCATTCTGAGAAGATGTTCAAAACAATTTCCCCACTTGAATCCTATTTTAAATGTGTCCTGTAGTGGTATCCATCTTAAATGTCGGATCCACACAAAAAACAAAAACAATCTTTGTACAGAACCATGCAAGGAACATTCATGTACAGCTTTGGTTCAATCAATCTTGTAGTTTTCTTAGAGGGAGATAATTTTACATTTTTTTATATGGTCAAATGATAAATGTTTCTAATCATTTACTTACTCTCATATCAACAACAAGCTGTGGACCCTCATTCCACCAATAATAACTAGCTATAGCATTATCATCGGAACTACGACTACCATTTAATAATACAGAGGTTTTTGGTAAATATATCACAATATCTTTACCAGCATTAGCAAGTGGTGGGTAATCTTCTATTTCTGTAATTAAAATTACACATTATACATCCTTGTTAAATTCAGTCAATCAAGGGTCAGAACATTTATTTTTACGTTTAATGTACTTTTACAAATGTTTCACATTCATGTCTTGCTTGTGATATAATTCTATAAAATAAAATGTTCTCATAGAATATTTGACTCTGTTTTGAGTCCTACAATACTTTCCGGGTTGTTTTCGGTCATAATGAAAATGAACATCATTTAAAAAGCAAACATTTTGCAAAACCAAACAAAAACCCAACAAAATATAATACAGTGAAAATTGTCTCAACTGAATCCTGTGTAACATGATGAACAGCAGTTCTTCACAACTGAATCCTGTGTAACATGATGAACAGCAGTTCTTCACAACTGAATCCTGTGTAACATGATGAACAGCAGTTCTTCACAACTGAATCCTGTGTAACATGATGAACAGCAGTTCTTCTCAACTGAATCCTGTGTAACATGATGAACAGCAGTTCTTCACAACTGAATCCTGTGTAACATGATGAACAGCAGTTCTTCACAACTGAATCCTGTGTAACATGATGAACAGCAGTTCTTCACATTCATAGTTTTCAATCTTATTTGAAAGGGTTTCTTATCTTGCCTCTTGCTCTCCTTTTAAGTTTAGTCCAATTACAGATAATTCTAAATTTGTCACCAGTCCTGTGAACTTCTAGATAAAAAGATATAACTATACAAACTGTTGTTCCTGTCCCAAGACTTGTCATTGTTGAGCATTATGTTAGGATGCCTTGATTCCATGTAGCTAAAAGATTTAGTTGGAATAATCGCACAAAATTTGGAGGGACTGAAATAAGAATTAAAACTGTTTCTGCCATTAGAATTTTGTACACATATCTGAGAGGTAAACTCAATAGAACGTTATATGATAAAAGTTTTTCTGTGGTTTCTTATGAAAGGGAATTGACTGCTAACAAACAAGTAATTGTTGAGAGTAGTGTTAAACACCAATCATCATTTAAACACACGGTTTCAATTATGTTTTTAAAGGCAGTTGCCCAAAGGGCAAGTATGAAAACAAATTGACTTGCCCATTATGACAGGAACTTGTCCAGCAAGCCGTGGAGCTGCTTTCCGCACCTCGCTTGCGAGGTGCTGACTATGGTGGGGGTTCTGGGGGCCACTCAAGGCCCCCAGAAACTCTGGGGTAAATGATTAAAAATCCTGCATTCTAGGCTTTTCCTGACACCTAAATTAAAGTTTCAGAAGTCCACTTTTATAATTTAAAAATACTGAAAATTTTTGCAAAAAAAATTTTGGGGTGTTGTGTTCAAGTTCTTCAGGTTTCTCCAATTATTACACCATAATTGTAGTGTGTTGCTGTGTTTCAAAATCTGGATTATTCATGAAAAATTTGTATCTAAGACCAAGCTTAAAAATATGTTTGTTTGCCCTTCTCTGGCCCACCATTTTTTGACTGGGTAGGTAGGTAGGCAAAATATTTTATTTTATTTATGAAATATGACATATTGTCACCTCTTCAATGTATAAATGTCAGACATATTTTTTCTTTGACATTTTATTTGACCTTTGAATCATATCCTGCTTTACATATTGTTTGTATTGCTGTATGTATGTTTGTATATTGCATTGAGATGTGAAGATGCTGAACAACTTCAGCAGCCAAGATGGCTACGACTGATTATTGACTAGTTTTTCGCCCCCATACGGAACTCGGTTCTAATTAAAAAAACATCATGGAAATAGGTCTTAAAATGATTATGATAACATAATATTAATCATTAAAATGATTATGATAACATAATATTAATCATTAAACATTTCCATCTTATATCCATTATCCCAGGGAACAACGTAACAAGAACAAAATTATGTATTTTGAGTTTCGTAAGTTGGTATATCCGATTTCATTTTTAAGGCCGACTTGTTATGATCCGAAACCAATCAGGAATTTAGACCGGTCTGTATCAGAAACTATAAATACTATATCAACATCCGTTTGGAAAATCATCAAAATTTTCTCGTTGATCTTTCAAAATTTGCGAACAGTACTAAGTGACAGCTCTTTCTTGTTTCAAACTGTGGTCAAGAATCCGTAGTTTGATTGAATGTATTTAGGATTTTTCACTTGCCCAGCGGGCTGCTGCCTTTAAAATCTTACTTGCCCGTGTCAAATTTAGCATGGCACGGGCAATCGGGCATCCGGTTATTTCAAACCCTGTAAACACAATTAAATGGTTACAAATCTTTTACTTACTGATTCTTTTACAATAAGGAAGCTTTACTGGGCTCCATGTAAAATTATCACATGTTAACTTCTTCTCTCCGACTAATTTATACCCTGGTTCACATTCTACCTGTGCTATCGATGGCTTGGAGTTAAATCTTTGTACAACTGCATGGGGAATACTTGGTACTGATGAACACCACTCGTGAAAATAATCTTTAAATGTTTCTATAAATGTAAAGTAGTAACACTCGCGTAAATAATCTTTAAATGTTTCTATATATGTAAAGTAGTAACACTCGTGAAAATAATCTTTAAATGTTTCTACATATATATATGTAAAGTAGTAACACTCGTGTAAATAATCTTTAAATGTTTCTATAAATGTAAAGTAGTAACACTCATGTAAATAATCTTTAAATGTTTCTATAAATGTAAAGTAGTAACACTCGTGTAAATAATCTTTATATGTTTCTATAAATGTAAAGTAGTAACACTCGTGTAAATAATCTTTAAATGTTTCTATAAATGTAAAGTAGTAACACTCGTGAAAATAATCTTTAAATGTTTCTATAAATGTAAAGTAGTAACACTCGTGTAAATAATCTTTAAATGTTTCTATATACTATTTCCTCCACGAATAAATCTGACCGTCATGATATAACTCAGTCATCGACTTTAGCAGTGGTCTGGTGGCCCACGGCCAGTGAAAATTGATTCGGACCAGTGACTTTTGCCAAATTTTGTCAATAGAATCAAAATAAATATTCTAATTTT
Organism: Gigantidas platifrons; assembly: GCA_002080005.1. Taxonomy (NCBI): domain Eukaryota; kingdom Metazoa; phylum Mollusca; class Bivalvia; order Mytilida; family Modiolidae; genus Gigantidas; species Gigantidas platifrons. The sequence continues at coordinate 84,827 of MJUT01036951.1, forward strand.
GAAGTTTTCGGGCTAGTAAATTCGAAAGTCTAATTTTGAAGACTGAAACTGAAATAAATGTTGACAGTGGAGATAAACACCAATAACACTAACCCTAAGACGAGCTATCCACCTACAACTTCAAACACTGTAATCAAACAGAAAACCCTAAGACGAGCTATCCACCTACAACTTCAAACACTGTAATCAAACAGAAAACCCTAAGACGAGCTATCCACCTACAACTTCAAACACTGTAATCAAACAGAAAACCCTAAGACGAGCTATCCACATACAACTTCAAACACTGTAATCAAACAGAAAACCCATGTGTAACGGTACTTATAATACTACTACCTCACCCTGTTTAATAATAATTGAAAGCTATGTATATTATAATCAATGTAAAAGATATGATATGTGCTTTAGTATGATAATTACCATTGAACTTTACTGCATCACTCAAATAAATAAGAAAAATAAATTTTAAAGTTGTAGTTGTCATCCAGCCAGTATTAACCATCATCAAACTGTTAAATCTAAAAATAATCAATTACAGGTTACATTCATTTCAGAGCAAAGTTTGTCGGAAGAATGATGTCATTTGCCTATTCCTAATACAAGTCTCTGAAAGATTTAAAAGCACTTGCAAAAATCCCAAACTAAATAGTGACATTCTCACAGTCTTAAAAGGGTTAGTGGCAATGCACTGAAGGAACTTTTAAGTAAGGAGCTTAGTATTTCAACATCTGGTTCAAATGAGGAGTTTCATTTTAAACCTAAAATACCACAGACAAACTTTCATTTGTTTGACAATGTACTAATACTACAATTATAAGAGAACTATGTAATGAGCGAGTGATTGTTGTTGAAAGACAAATACAAATGATTTTATTGCTAATCACAGTGCCCAAGATTGAGCAGAATAATCACAATAAATTTAGTTACAATGGTTCCGATTTACATGATTAATGACATTTATATCAACATGTGACCAAGTAACTTTTATAGCTATTCATTAACGAAAACAAGCTATTTTTTTATGAGATTATGATGATGTCTGCTTCTTACATTAGACTAACATGTTGGGCTTGATTTTAGTAGTCCTAACTCACTGGAAAAAAACGGTCCATGGATAGTTTTATATGAACCATTCATATAGAGGAGGGAGACCCCCATTAGTGAGAGATACTACACAAGATAGACCTGACTTTGATGTTCAAAATTTAGCTAAAAACATAGCCTCGGCCATAGTCAAAGCTTTCCAATAGTGTAAAATTATAATTTAGGTTTAAAGTGGTAATGGAAAGTGTTGGGTATAATGTGCTAAAGATTAATGCAAATGCAATAGAAATCTATAGTATTATTTCTGTATAATGATAGAAAATATATATATATATAT
>MJUT01036951.1:86339-98849 GCA_002080005.1 Gigantidas platifrons
GGTGGGGAAGAAGGTAATTAATCTGTTTCAGATCTAGGGGAGACTTGTGCAGATTTAAATATAAAGATTTTATTTCATGATAAATTTTTATTCTATCAGAAAAGGGGTGTCGATTATTGATAATAAATTGCTTTGATTCTTTTCTCCCATTTAACTTGACAATTTATAGCAAAGATGTGTATCAAGGTATCCAAAAAACTGTCCATCACATCTTTGAATGTGAATGGAATATTCAAACGAATGAGTGGAAGTAGGATTTGTAAACTAGATGATGATAATGTAAAAAGTATTATGACATCTTATATTGTTGCTTTTTCTGAAACACATGCCTCTGACGATATATTAACTTATGATGGATTTAAATGTTATGTAAATTGCAGAAAAACTAAATCTAACAGAGCAAGAGGGGGTATTGCTACGTTTATTAAAAAAGATATTGTGTTTGGAGTTAAGATTTTAGATACAGCAATGGATGATATGATGTGGTTGAAGTTATGTAAAACTTTCTTTGCTTTTAAAAAGGATGTATATATATGCTTTATTTATATACCTCCTAGTAATTCCACTTACACTATTAGAACTGGGTGTGACAAACAGTTATTTGAAAAGTTGGAGCAGGATATTGAAAAATTCTCTGCTATAGGAGATGTTCTTTTAATGGGAGATTTGAATGCCCATATCAATAAAAATGATCTTGACTTTTATTTCTAATGAATTGAATGATAATTTAGATGATTTTCTACCCCCAAACTATACTGCAGATGCAATCTATAAACACAGAAATACTGAGATTCCTCAAACAACAAACAGCTATGGTAAATCTGTTATAGAACTGTGTATAGAGGCACAACTTAGAATTTTGAATGGCAGAACTTTAGGAGATTCTAAAGGACAATTCACTTTTTTTTAATCACAATGGATCATCTGTTGTTGATTATTGTATATGTAGCTCAGATATGTTACCTAGTGTAGTCAATTTTACAGTTGGAGATTTTGATCCCAATTTGTCTGATCATAGACCAATTTCAATAAATTTGCTCTCACATTATATAAAAAATCAGAATGATGAACTTAAGATACCACTTAGAAATCTACAGTGGTCTAGGGCCAGAGAAGACATCTTTGTTAATAATATGAAAAATTTTGATTTTAAAAATATTTTATCTGAATTAGAAAAAATTGATAAGCTACATGTATCTGTAACCAAAAATGACAGCCATAATATTTTAGAGGAGAACATCGACGATATTGTTAAAGAAGTGTCTTCTGTGTTATATAACACTGCTTGTTTAGGGAATAGAGATAAAAGAATTAGTAAAAACAAAAAAGCTAAGAGGAAAATTAAAAAACCATATTATGATAATGAGTGTGAGAATAAATACAGAATTTTAAAAGCTAAGAGTAGGCAACTTTGCAATGAGCCATGGAACAAAGCTTTGTGTCTTAAAGTTCTGCAAAATAAAAAAGAACTTAACAAATTGGTAAGAAAGAAATATAGACAGTTTCGACACACAATGTTAAATAAACTTGTGGATTCAAATGCGAATAATCCAGGGGAGTTTTGGAAAGCATTAAATGCTATAAAAAAGAGAAATAACAAAGATCCCAGTTCTAATATTATTCAAAGGGAATGGTTTGACTATTTTAAAAAGTTAATGAATATGAATTACACTAATAATTTTAACATTAATAATATCCCAAAAAAATTAGTCTTGTGAACTTTTGAATAAGGAGATATTGGCTGAGGAGGTGGTACTTGCACTAAGATCTTTAAAAAATAAGAAATCATGTGGCCCTGATGGCATAAGTAATGAAATGTTGAAAATGTGTTGTAGTTTTAATATTGATTTATTTGTTAAACTGTTTAATATTATATTAAAGGCTGGTGTATATCCATACATGTGGAGAGAGAACTTTATCAAACCCATATTTAAAGGTGGTTGTGTTAGTGACCCTTCAAATTACAGGGGTATTGCCTTATCTAGTTGTATGGGAAAATTTTTCTCAAAAATTTTGTATAACAGATTAGAAAAATATCTTGATATTAATTCTATTATTTGCAAGGAACAAATTGGCTTCAAAAAAGGATCAAGAACAAGTGATCACATTTTAACTCTTAAAACTATCATTGACAAAGCCTTTAAATCATCAAGGAAAGTATATGCATGCTTTATAGACTTTAAAAAGGCCTTTGATACAATCAATAGGGAAGCACTTTTTTACAAACTTTTCCAATATAATATAAAAGGTCCCTTTTTTGATATTATACAAAACATGTATAAAGAAGTATTGTTTGCAGTTAGATCACAAGATGGCATAACAGACTTTTTTTAATCTAAAGTAGGGGTAAAACAGGGTTGCATCTTGAGACCCACATTTTTCTCAATATATATAAATGATCTTGTAACTCATTTTGATGAAAGTTGCGATCCAGTCAAATTAATGGAAAGAAATGTGTCATGTCTCCTATATGCAGACGATTTAGTTCTTATTTCAGAATCAGCAATAGGCTTACAAAATTCTTTGAATATACTAAGTTGCTATTGCGACAAATGGAATCTAACTGTTAATCTAGACAAAACAAAGATGATGATCTTTAATAAAGCTGGCAGAAAGTTGTCCAGAGAAAGTTTTATGTATAAGAATAACAGAATTGATCTTGGAATGGAGTACAAATATTTAGGGATTATTTTTAAACCATCTGGAATTTTTACAAACACTGTGGAACTATTATGTAAAAAGGCTACCAAGTCCTTATTTTGTATAAGACAACTCTTGATGTCAGAAAAATCTAATATTTCAACCCATCTCAAACTTTTTGAAACATGTGTTAAACCAATTCTGGTATACTGTAGTGAAATTTGGTCATTGAATATTGTAAAAAGTAATGTTGATTTAGAATCCAAATACCTGTTTATGTTGCCTGTAAAGATTCAAATTAAATTTGCCAAAATCCTGTTAGGAGTAAATAAACATTACAAGCTGTCAATTTAGCAGTTCTCGGTGAGCTAGGAATGTATCCAATATCTATTCACGCTTTTAAATCAGCGATTGAATTCTGGCTCCACATACTTAAATCAGAAGATACTCTTTTATATAAAGTTTATGAAACTAACAGAAGTCTACCTGACAGCTTTGCGACAAGGATCAAAATACTTTTGAATAAGCTTCATTTCTCCCATGTTTGGGATAATCAAAGTACTTTTTCTAACAAGCGACTTCTTCACGCAAATTTATGAAAAATTAACTGAAAATTTTAAAATGTTCTGGAAAACTAAAATTTTTGATGACAGTTTGACTGCAAATGGAAATAAACTTAGAACATATAGGAATTTGAAAGAAAAATATGAAACTGACACCTATTTATTTTTAGACATTGACAAAACTTTAATAAAACAATTTACACAAATAAAAATTAAAAACAGTAAGCTTATGATTGAATTGGGTAGACATAAGAAAATGGATGTTAATAACAGGATTTGTCCCCTGTGTAAAAATGGAGTTGAGGATGAATATCATTTTACTATTTTATGCTCCAGCCTTAACAATATTAGGAATAAAATGTTTGCCAATATTCTTGGTATTTTTCCATCTTTCCATGTATTGACTGATGAGAAAAAGTTCATTTATATATTTCAATGTGAAGAATATGATATTGTAGAAATTATTGTGAGGGGAGTAAACGAAATGTATAATAGGAGAAATGAGTTGATTGAAAAATAATTTTTGTTTTTGTTTTCAGATTTCTGTAAAAGATGTTCTGGGTATTGTTTAAAATGTTGGCAATTCATTGCACAATGTGATGGTTTCATGAAAATATAGATCACTATTATATGTTATACTTTGATTGATATTTAAATTATATTTAAAATGTACCACCTCCTCATACTAAATGTCATTAGAGAATCATGTGTTTCAAACATGTATATATATATATATATGTAGTTTGATTGTAGTTAATAGTTTCTTTGTTTTGTTTTGTATTTAATGTGTTGTTTTGGTATCAATCCTTTGTATGTGGATTTTAGACCAATAAAAATTCTGATTCTGATTCTGATTCTATACAAAATGTATACATGTACATGTATATACAATGTATATAAAAAGTGTACAGTACAGACATATCACTTATCTTGGTGATTTGGATATATCTTTTGTTCTATTAAATATATCTTCAAAATTTCTTTACATTTAGAGTGTTACACAGTATCTTGTTTAATCTAGCGAAATAATAGAGAAAAATCTGTATAAAATATAGATTTTTCTCTATTATTTCGCTAGCTACATGTATATATACAAAAAATGTAGATTAAACGTCAAGATACTGTGTACTGATATGTATTTTTCTCTGTTTAATCTATTTACTAATACTTATTTTGAGATGCCTTTTGAGTGATAGTAAGCAACACTCTAAAAACTTAGTTTTTATATATATAATATACAGATTTTTCTCTATTATTTCGCTAGATAAAACGTCAAGATACTGTGATCAGTATCACCAAGAAGAGTGATACGTCTATCACAGTGATTTATCACTCTATGTCTCTGTGACTGTACTGTATATACCATTCCTGATAAAGTGACATAAATATATGATGTTCCTGTTCTGGTACATTAGGATATGATCATACAGTATGGCTGTTCTAAGACAAAGCAGACACATGTATATTATTGAGAAGTTAAAGCCAGACAGAAGAGTAAAATGCTCTGGACACTGGCAGTACATGTACGATCGTGTTGTGCTTTCTAGTTGTCTCCTACTCGTTGATTACTGAATTCTTGGATGAAACAAAAGTCCCCATAATATTGTTTTCAAACAAATAAATTGGACATTCTGACGCCATATCCATCATATCAGAACTCCACCAATAATTCCAACTCTGAAAAAGGCTGTATATGAATATAATAGAATTTCCACCTGTAAAGTGTCTTGTTGTTGTAATGTGGGTAATATACCGAAAGAAGAAGAAGGGTGTTCCTTGGGGAACAGTCATTATTGGTCAATATTTTTTTTACCCCCCCCAAATGGACAAATAACATAGTATTATTTTATATCTGTTATGAGAAGACTGTACATCTCAAGAATATACTTCTATGACCATTGCTAAGTACCCGTACATTATCTTTAAATGGAAAATTATTTATATAGAGAATAAATAAAAAGAACTGAGCATTTGCATTTTGTCTTGACATGCTCTCATGCTTAGCATAATTTTCTCCTTAATAGCATAACTTTTTATTCTGCTGCCATCTATAGCTTGCAAGCTGTTTAGTATGACTCTCACTTATTGTTGGAGGCCACATTGTAATCTATTGTTGCTTTATAATTTGGTAGTTGGACTTCTGTATTGTGGTCTCATTGACATAGATTTTATGCAACATTTTTTTTAGTTTTCATTAAGTGATAAATTGATGAAATAATTCAAACATTTATTCCTAGTGATCTTAAGAAAATTAATATACATTTTTTGTCCAAAGCAACACATTTTCCTTTAAATATTAAAGACAATATGAACAAAGTCATATTTTCTGATTTCACACTACAAAATTCCCAATTATTTAAATGAAGAATGTACATGTACATGTATATGAAAAATGTCTCCTACACAAAGCTACAAAATGTTTAATATTTTTATGTTTTTATCTGACATTTTAAGTGCAGTGAACTTACAATGAACTTTGAGACTGGGAAACTCCATCATCTATGTTATCATAAATATGTCTACATTTTGTAATTGATATTAACTCTTATCAATGTACATGTATGTGGTTTGTTTGTAATAGTTGATGCTTAGTCAGTATTAAATACGTATTTGAAGTGCACGGTTGTTTCTATGCTAATTAAGCTCCAAACATAAAAAATATGATCTATCTTTTGTTGACCATATAAACATACTTCAAACATGATCAAGCACCTTACTTGATCATTCACTTTCATCTGTTTCATTAGAAGTCAATTCCTGATCACTTTCACTTCCATCCATATCCACCTCTTCCATGCTCTCATTTTCACAATTCACATTATAATGGTTTTCAAATAACTTCCAATATCTTTTTTCAACAATAGGGCACAAATTATCCAGGATTATACATTTTGCTTCAAATATAATTTACTTAATAGTACAGTGTTTACAATAGTATGCATGTACATAAGGAATTGCTCTCATTTCCATCACACTTAAGTGTTTATAACTGTTTAGGTTTTCAAAATTATTTATTCATTCATTTCTTTTTATTAATTTTTTTACTTTTAATTTTTTTTTTACAACCAAATGTTTTAAGGATAAAATTGACCACCACAGGCGCTTGTGTAGAGTCAAAAATATGCTCGCTATGTACCTAAAATACCACAAGGCCGGACTCACTCCTACTACCCCAGTCACTTCAACCGCTATTTTCCATGTCAAAATGTCGATAGAACACAAATTGCCTACTGAATTGCGTAGCGAAATGATTTTTCTTTAAGGAAAATCCGTTTTTTATATCTTCCTACCTTCTACACCCCCATACTGACAGATAATCCTCCGATTTTGTTGATATACGACATATCGTAGGCTGCAAAAGTGAAAGTAGGTCGTGTGACGTCTTTCCGCCTTTCGTTCGTACTCGGGTTTTATCTTATATAAATACTAAACTCTAGAAATTCCAAATTCAAATTACAAGGCGCCAAAATATGAACTTCTCATGTATGTTTCGTAAGGCAATAATAAAACCCGAGAACGACCGAAAGGCGGAAAGACATACTTCCGCTTTTGCAGCCTACGATATGTCGTGTATCAACAAAATTGGAGGATTATCTGTCAGTATGGGGGGTGTAGAAGGTAGGAAGATATAAAAAAACGGATTTTCCTTGAAGAAAAATCATTTCACTACGCAAATCAGTAGGCGATTTGTGTTCTATCGACATTTTGACATGGGAAATAGCGGTTGAAGTGACAGGGGTAGTAGGAGTGAGTCCGGCCTTGTGGTATTTTAGGTACATAGCGAGCATATTTTTGACTCTACACAAGAGCCTGTGCCCTAAGCAGAGTGGTTTTAAAAAGTGACCCCCACAATACCTAGATATAAAAAATATTGGACCCACCCCTAAAATTTTCTAGCCCCTCCACCTGATAGATTCTAAATAATGACTGTTCCCTTGTTGGATTGTTTATTGTGTGTAATAATGTAATCATGATAATAAATGTGGAACGTCTGAAAGTGAAATGAATACATGAGTATAATGTGTTCATAAAGTTTAAGTGATCAACGCTAAATATAATAAAATCATGGGACAACAAAGGTGAATCAACTTTGTGTGGAAATTTTGACAAAGGACGGGTTTGTTACCATTCTATTTCTTTCTTGTTTGTCAATGTATTAGCAGTACGCATGATTGTTCCGAACCGGAAGTTCAATTTGTAAACAACGATCCGGACGCATGGACGAAAGATCTTTTTTTAACAAGGGGTAGTGAAACACCATATTTTACTTGTTACAAACCGTTGAAACGTGTAATGTATGATATAAACAGATGTGGTAATTTATTTGAATTTTTAAAAATATTATTTTGATGTCTCAAGTGAGCAACCTTTGTTTTAGCTGTTTAGCCGAGGGGGGATATGTTTCCCCAACAACTGCAACTTTATCCAAATCCAGATATATTTTTCAGTCAAACTGGGAACCAGAATAAATTTTTTTATATAAGTCTTCTTATGTTTAATATTCATACAATCATGTAATGGTTTGTCTTGTAACACTTGTCAAAGGCAAAGGTGTGTTAGACTTGCAATTTGATGAAGGGGGAAAAACAAAAATTTAACTTATTAGTGATATATGAATAAAAAATGCATACATGCAACAGAACAGTCAAAATATTTTACATGGAGCTATTTTGAATAACATTAAAAAAAGAAATATGTATTTGGTTTGTGCAGAATTGCCATTCCCCAAACTGGCCAAAGTCAACTTTGATAGAATGGTTGTCATTAATTTATGAAATTTGTAATTTTTGCTTTATTTGCTATGAAGTTGGATAATTGCAATATTCAAAGAGTGCATTATCAATGGTAGGAATTCCCACTGTTTATATATTAACCTTGTGGTAGTCTTCTTAAAATGTTTAAAAAATGTAGATTTGTGAATTTTTCTATGATCTACATGTACTTAGTCCGAGATTCCTCTGGCGTTCGACGACTATTTAGAACTTGCTGTTGTCGTTGAACGTCAGAGCGCTTGCCATAAACAAAACAGCGGATTTTCCTCACACACTCGAGAGAGGCACATTTCCACGTTTTGTGACTATCAGATTTTATTTTCTATCCAAAACCCTTATATCAATCGCTTCACCAATCATTTTTCTATTAATTCATAACCATCTTACCCTCAGAAATTGGTGTTACATTCCATTACAGCACAATTTCCCCAGACCATATGATTTCGTCATAAATGAACACTGACATTTTGAAATATTTGTCACGTGACTTCGAGAGAACTACTATTACCGCAATGTATCATGGGAGATGATTTGCATATATGATCTGACCTTGTCCAAAATAGGGGGAAACGTAAGACATGCTCTTTCCGAAGCCCGCTGATAACACTGCCAAATGAATCTTTTCTATCCAACATATTTTGTATTATTTCCTTCTGCTCTGATTTGAGCTGTAGATGGAACTGTTTGTCCTGCAGAATATGCTTTATATCGTCTTGTATGTTTGTTTACGTATGCTAATTTGGCGCACTGCATTTAGTATCTCCCATCATGCAATGCATTGCTGTCATCTTTCAGTTAGTATCGCGAGATCACGTTAAAAAAATGGCAGTGAAATGACCAAATCGTGCTGTAATGGAGTGTAACACCACTCTCTGAGGGTAAGATGGTTATGAATGAATAGAAAAATGATTGGTGAAGCGATATATATTAGGGTTTTGGATAGAAAATAAAATTTGATAGCCACAAAACGTGGAAATGTGACTCTCTCGAGTGTGTGAGAAAAATCCGCTGTTTTGTTTATGGCAAGCGCTCTGACGTTCAACGACAACAGCAAGTTCTAAATAGTCGTCGAACGTCAGAGGAATCTCGGACTACATGTACTATGATTGAGATTTGAAACCATGTCACACCACATATTAAGTAACTTGTGTTTTAGATGGAACTGTTTTGTCATATTCATATAATTTCACATCCATTAATATTTTAACATTAATGTCAGTACATTAAAATAAATAAAATTTACTTACTTGCTTAGTTTACTTAGTACAATGATGTCATTTCTTTGCTGAATTTGATAAAGGAACTACATTTTTATTTTCAGCTAATGATTTTAAGATTTGGGAAAATTTGCATAAAAGGAAGGTTATCTTTGCCTTGATTGCTGTTATAATTCTTATTCGAATTTGGTCAAATATGTCAATCGAAGAAAAAGATCTTTCAAGTGATTCAAAGTTTCCTGTGCAAGTAGAACAGAAAGATGGGACAAAGGAAATAGAAATTCTAATTTCAAAAATTGAAAATGCTCATGTACTTGATGGGAGTGGCACATATCACGTGATTACAGACATTTTTGCAGAAGAAAGGAAATCTAATACTGTGTTGGAGAATGACATTACTATCGTTTCTCAGACATCAAGCAACCATTTAGATGAAATATTGAACTGGACTGAACGATGGGGTGGGCCAATATCCATTGCCGTTTTTACTCATGATACTGATTTTAAATCTACCATACAACATTTGGTGTTTCTACAGCTTTGTCTACGGAGGAATGATAATCAAGTCCATTTTCATCTAATTTATCCATTAATTAGTACTCCATCTACTGAGGAGTTAAACTCTTTTTTAAATTTAGAAATTAATTGTAATATTGTGATGCCTACTTCTAGTCAACTTAATTATGAACTAAAAGGTACTGAATACCCTCACAACCTATTGAGAAATACTGCTGTGAAATTTTGTAAAACAAAGTATGTACTTGTTATCGATATTGATATGCTTCCAAATGAACATTTACGGAGAGACTTTAGAGAATTCGTTGTTCACTCAGATTTGCGTCAATACAAATTTTCTGTTTTTGTTGTCCCTTCATTTGAGTTTGTGTACAAAAATTATACTGAAATACCAATGGACAGACAGAAACTGCTTCAGCAATGGAGATTAAAGAACATCCGACCTTTTTATTATGACGTCTGTTGGAAGTGCCAAAAACCAACAGATTATGATAAGTGGAAGTTTCTCCCAGAAACTAGCTCTCTAGATGTTTCTTATTTTGTGGAATGGCAAAACCCATGGGAACCATTTTATATTGCTGAGAAGAATTTTCCCTTGTATGACGAACGTTTCAAGCAGTATGGTTTTAATAGAATAAGTCAGGTATACCTTTTTATATTACCTTTCCGGTAAATACCTTGACGAGAGCGTCGTTATGTTCATGCTTTTATTGTTATTTTATTGCAATGTCTGTCATACCAATGACCGTGTCAATACTACTGATGTATTTGGGTGTAGGATAACTTTACATGTATTTGAAAATCTTTCTAGTCATGTACATCTGTGCATGAAATAGGATAGAAGTGAAGCTAGAGTATAGTTCATCTGTAATCCAGGGACATATAACTCTTACTCAAATTAAAGTATGAACAATCAATGTAATTAATTAACGTTAGAGAAAAATAATCAAGAATCTAGACTGAGAGACATCGGCAGCATTGTGCACACAATACACAGGACGAAGACAAACAACACAGAAAACTAAAAGGATTAGCAATACGGACCCGAGAAGGGTAAGCCATTCCTGTTTCTTATAAGACACCCCCTGTATTACTTATAAAGTCAAGTGTTTGGAAGGATTTGGACGCTCATATAGTTTTTAAACCTTAGTATGTTCCAGGGTTGGAGTCTAGTAATATCGAGTGACTCAAACCAATCGAAGTTGAGCTTTTGAATATGCTGATTCGGTGCCGAAACTCGAGAGTTGCTATAGTTGAACTCTTTGAAAGAGTTTGTCATCTAAATAGGACTCTATTCTGTAATCTAGTTCTACATGAACTCGCCCATAAGAGTTATTAATTACACCTAGAATAATAATTATTGTTGTATGTGAATTGTGCTCCTTGTTCTCCTACATCCGACTCTTTTATTATGAAATTAGAAACAAAAATCACATATATTTGAACAACATACACACTAGTTTTTAATTAAAGAAACAAATTACATTTTCGATCCAGAGTGTTTAAATAGTGACTATATTGACATCCAGAAGTAAATTGTAACAGTTGTACTGAATGGTTTATTTGTAATGTAGAATGCTTCACATTTCTCCTACTTGCCTTGTGGGATCATTATCAATGTACTGCAGTAATCTTACAAAATAACATTACCTCAAAAAATATTGACAAAACATATAAATGATTTAAGAAATAATCAATGGCAGCCATTGTGTTATATTCATTTAACCATGTGCTGGGCCTTTATTATCGAATTTAATCCCGAGCGAAAGCGAGGGGTTAAATTAACGATTATAATTTTAATTTTCTACGGTAAATGTATAACGTACACCATTTCGCGGGAGGGTAAACGGAATAGCCGAATTGACAACATTACTGCGTTTGCGCTAAAAGTGTTGTTGTTGAGTATTATATGAACTGACGATAACACGGCGTCGTATTAGAATTTTAATTAATACCTGGTATATAAAATATAATAAAAAAAAATAACATGTACAGAAATAAGAAAAAATTGAGAAAAAAATATAAGTGATAAAAAATACACACTTGTCTCTTTAGGTTTTCTACTAGAACACATGTTAGCATGAAATACCTGTTGTCATATGACAATTGTATTTATATGTTCCAACTTTATATCTTTCCTCAGTCTGCAATGCTTTTTTTATGTTTGATATTATTTTTATTGTAGGTATGTGAGATGAACATTGCTGGATACAAGTTTGCAGTATTAAACAATGCATTCTTAGTTCACAAAGGATTCAAAGTTCCAGGTAAATTCCACAAAACTAAAGTAATAGAAAACAACAGAAATAGAGACCTGTTTAGACAGTTTAAAAGAGAACTAAAAACAAAGTATCCTGGGTCAAGTCGTTCTTGTTAATATGGTGCTATTTACATGTCAGCATAACATTATATATTTGGAAGTTGTTGCCATGCAACATACTTCCTATGTTGTCACCCAATTCAATAGACAAATAGCAAAATCAAAGGCGGATTCAGAAAGGAAACAAGGTGTAAATTGACAATATAATCCATCTATCACAATAGCTGTTCATGCTTATCATCACTATTTTTATAGTTTGGAACAAATATTTGTACTAAATAATTAATTTCAATCTTTAGATAAATGGGGAAACGACATTTATTGGCTAAAAAGATCTGATCACTGCGCGTAAATATACGATTCTACTTTCATTTTATGGTTACGTAACCAAACATTGGTTTACCTTCCACCGGATCGACTGTCCGGTGTAAAATACTGGGTTTGTTGTATAAAAGAGCCCTGTTTGATATCCAATTTGTCCA
>MJUT01036951.1:104496-116522 GCA_002080005.1 Gigantidas platifrons
CATTATTTTGACTATCCGTGTTTAGGCCATTATTTTGACTATCCGTGTTTAGGCCATTATTTTGACTCCGTGTTTAGGACATTATTTTGACTATCCGTGTTTAGGCCATTATTTTGACTATCCGTGTTTAGGCCATTATTTTGCTCTCCAATCTTTTGACTTTGAGCATACCTGATGAAGGTTATTCCAAAAACGTGTGGTGCGCATGAAATTAAATATCAACGTTTTTATTAGGAATTTGCCATATATGATTACATCTCTGCTAGTCAATTTCAATAGAAATAGTTTGGCATGTCAGGACTATTGGACAAAGCCAGCATAAGATCAACTATTATGGTTTTCTTCATCACAATATTCCTAAACTTCTTTTCAATTTATTGTATAGTACTATAGTGATGTATTTATGTTTAGATTGAAATGTAAAAAAAAAATATGTTATCTTTTTACTATGATATTCTTTTTATGATGAAAGAAAAACTACAGTATGCAAATATACAGAGTTGTATCATAATAATATTCAATATAATGTTTTAATCGATCTTTGGTTTGACACCCATAATTCTCAGAAAATCTGAAAAATAAAATAAAATATGTTAAATCTTAAAATATAAAGAAGTAGTGACAGTTTTTTTTTATTTCTGGAAAACATTCTGGTATTAGGGAAGTTACTTAGTAGTGCATTTCCCATATTAGTGAATTGCGATAACTGTACTTTAGAGGAGCCTTGAACTTAAATTGCAAGATCCGCCGATGATCTTGTTTAGTTCCTCACTGGCATGTGGATGTAGTTTTAAAACCTTTACAGTTACCACCTTTTAATCAACTGAACTCCATTTATTTAAAGCATTTACCTTTGGCTTTGGCTACAGTGACACAAGAATCAGCTATCTGAAAAGGGCTATGGGTTTAGAGTTATTCCAGCTCCACTTGGTTCTGATGAACTGAAACTCCTTTATCCTGTTAGGAGTAGCTTTTTTCAAATCTGAGGGTTCAAAACACCTTTTGTCCATTTTGGATTAACCTCATGCATTTTTCATCTCTACACACTGTATATTTCACTTCATTCCGGTCACCTCTATTCTCTGAGGTCTTCAGCACAGAAAGTAGTTATATGATGGGGTTTCAGCGCTACGTTTTATTATGTGATCTACATAGTGGTCCCTCCCACTTCCCTCTTGTTCCATTTGTTGATGCTGCTATTGCAAAATTTATGGGTGTAGGGGGCACACATCACTTTGAGGTAGAGGTTTTCGAGGCTTTACTGTTTTGCATGTTATTCCGGTTCATGTTATCTGAATGTGGAAACTTCTATTTCTGTTAATTAAAAATTAATGTTTCCTCCATCAATAAAACTGACCACTACAATATAGCTGAAATATGATTGAATGTGACATTAACCATCACCAACATAATCTATAATTGTATATGTTGTCTTTTCCTCATTTGTGACTTATCGCCGAGTTTGTAACAAAATGGGTGCCACGTTTTGAAAAGGAACTTCCGACCATTCCGGAGCACTTGCGTTAGTGGTGTTCACATTGCTCGATCTTTGGTTTTCTGTATAATGTTTTGTAGATCTTCTTGCGGCTTCTGAATGCCCTTTGATGTTTTCAAACATTTCTTATAAAGTATATACCATTGAAAGGACTGGCTGTTGCAGTTTGACCCATTAATTCTGTTGTCGTTCATATAACCTGATGAAAGTATACAGTTTGACCCATTAATTCTGTTGTCGTTCATATAACCTGATGAAAGTATACAGTATGACCTATACATACCATCATATTTTATTTTTCCATCGGCGTCTGTTTTTGCCTGTTGGATTAAATCATTAACTTCTTCGTCAGATAATTTGTCGCCATATTTTCTCATTATGTACCACACATCCATTGCACTGACTGAATCACGTTCTTTAAATAGGACATTAATAGCTTCTCTAATTTCTTCCTCATTGTCGAATTCGTTTATCTTTCTTGACATAACTGTAAGGAATTCTGGGAACTCGATTACACCATTTCCTACAGAAAAAATGCAAAGGATGTTAATTTTGTAATTTTTCAAGAAAATAAAAAGTAAATGAATAAATGAACTCTAGACACCCTAGACTGAATGTCAAACGCCGTATCCTAGTCGACTATTTTTATTACTAGATCCTAGATGTTAAATTAACAGAAAAATAACTTGGCGAGTTTAAAGATATCAAAGGGGTAATCAGACACCGGACATCAAAGACGGACAGATAATACAACTGTCGAACGAAAAAGAACAAACAATGATCTACAAAATACTACACAGAAAACTAGAGATTTAGCAACACGAATCCCACTGAAAACCGGGGATGAACTCAGGTACTCGGTAGGGTTAGCAATTGCTGCTCCACAAATAGGCTATTGTTTTTATATGTCCAAATTACATATTACTGGATCATCTAAAAATCAAACAAATTGATATTTCACCTCTATTCTTTTATTTCACACATAAAACCTTCTTCACCGTGATCAATACAACATATGGGGACGGTGATTTTGAAGCGGCAGAAAGCAGGTAGGTTTGCATTCTCAGGTATTTGTATTTACTTAGATTGGACTGCAAGAAGTATATAACGGAACTTTAGGGTTAATTAGGAACTAATGTAGTCCAATTTCCATGCACAATACGCTCCGGAAATATACAAATACGACAGGGTAGAGTATTCAGACAGTGTTAGCTGGTACTTTATTCAATTTGGCACTCCTACACCAATTAAGCCCAACATTTTTACTCCAACAAATACGTTAACAATGGGAAAGGTTCATGTATACTCAAAACCCTGTGAAAACCTGGTTTAACATTGTTTTCGATAACAACATCATGTTGTGTAGGGGGGCGACGATCTTGGTATCCTATGGGGACGAGGATCATTTTGGAAATTGGACTACAATCTAAGTAAATACAAATACCTGAGAATGCAAACCTACCTGCTTTCTGCCGCTTCAAAATCCCCGTCCCCGCGCGATGCCGATCTCCGTCCCCGCGCGATGCCGATCACCGTCCCCGCGCGATGCCGATCACCGTCCCCGCGCGATGCCGATCTCCGTCCCCGCGCGATGCCGATCGCCGTCCCCGCGCGATGCCGATCGCCGTCCCAATATGTTGTATTGATCACGGTGTTCTTTCTCATTTGCAAAATGTCACAGAAAGATTGATTATCGAATCGGTCCTGTTATTTTTTTTTAAATGTTTTCCTTGTATTTCTTATTAATATAATACTCGAAAGTGTTGTAACTGTAAATAATAAAAGTGAGTGGTAAAATTGCGTACATAACATATCCAAACCAGATTGCCCTGTTTCAAGATGGAACAAATATGTTTCTTTTTTATTCGCCTCGAAAATGTTTTAGTACAAAACAGGTATACATATTTATAACTTATTAGTTGTAAAATGGACAGATTATATACAAACCTTCCACGTCAATCTCATTTACAATATCCTGGACTTCCGAGTCTGATGGATTTACTCCTAAAGCGCGCATGACTGTTCCAAGTTGATTGGTAGAAATAGTTTCATTTTCATCATAGTCAAACAATGTGTACACTTTATGAAATTCTGTAGAAAAGAAAATGTGCACATAATACATCACATACTTATGATATTCCATGTGGTTCCAATGTTACAATGGTAGTCAATAAGTGTCTACTCTGTGTTGTTGTAACGCCTTTCGTGTAGCAGCATAACTAATTTGCACTTTTGCCGTTTCGGTTGAGGAAATACACATGCCGATCGAAAAGGTTACTCTAGGCGACAAGCAGAGTTTGCGCATCATTACTTACCAATTGAAATAGACCACAATTAACTGAAATGGCTGTCACAAATGTTGGTTTATTTTCGTTTGTCCGTAATGTTGCATAAGTATCACCTGCCGATTTTGTGTCATCATTAATCACTGAAACCATAAAAGTGCAAATGGATTATCTGAAGGTGTTACAGCAGTAATATACCAATTACATACAAGACGTTACATATCAGGCCTAGCATGCTGTGTGAACCAGTATCACTACGAGTAGTGATGCAGTTAGTTCACACGACAGACGAGACCTGATACAAGTCTTGTACCAACACACTATGACTGTAGCAAGTTTACCTTTCCTCGTTCATGGCTTATCACCAGATTTGTAACTAGATCAATACGACAGGTGCCACTAGTGGAACAGGAACTGCCTACCTTCCGGATCACATGGATTCACCCCCGGTTTTTACAGGGGTTCGTGTTACTCGATCGTTAGTTTTATTTGTGTGCTGTGTAAATTGTCGTTTGTCCTTTTGGTCAATGTGTTGTCTGTCCTTTGATTTACGGATTCTGATTACTCCTTACGTATCATTAAGTATTTGATTTGTCCTATATAAAAACATATCTAATATATTGCGTTTCAGGAATAAACAAAACCACCTTCATTAGGCATGGTCATAGTCAATCAGACAGCCCGGTGGATATATTGGGTATAAAAATAAAATAAAATATTTATTAATCCAATCATGGTCCCACAGGGGGGCAGTTACATAAATACAACAATTATGATTAATACAGTAGACAGTACATTTGACAAATTGTTAAAAAACAGTAAATGGTATACCGTGTGGTTAATTCAAAGAAACTATGAAAAAGCTAATTTAGTTAATGTCAAGTCGTTGTTAACATGGTCGCGAAATTAAGGATATTTATAAGGGTACTTAATACGCTGGCTAGTAATAATAGTAATGAAATTAATTTTTTTGAAAGGCGATGTTTCTTTTGTGAAAATGGTACCGGATACATATTACATAATATGTATTTTTTCCATATTATAATACCACAGTGTGGGAACGGAAATATATAATTGTCGTAAATTCTGGAATATAGGCAAGTACCTATACACTACAAACCAGCAAATATGCAAAAATAACGGAAATGGCAAAGAATCGGGAGTAAACTTTTTCTATAACTGTTAATCGATGAACTAAGAATCTAGAGGATCTCCTAACAAGCTTAAGAGTTTTGTAAATTCCATCAAAGAAGCTTTTTCACGCTGAAAAATCAATGACGATCAATGATTTGACACAATTAATTGGATATTAAATTAAACTATGAGAGTGTCAAATTAACGTTATTATGAAAACTAGAGAGGAAAATTACCAATGAGCCTTCACAAGAGAAATAGACTATCGATGTTTTATCATATCTGTTATTTTTGCACTTTTACAAGTTTGATCTGTATAGGTATTTGCCTAAATTCCAGATTTGACCTCACAATTATTGACCATAATACATTTCCGTTCCCACACTGTGAATACATGTACATAGTTATTAGATATAAACACATCTGTGCTGAAATGTTCTGGATACTCCTACCTCGTATCTCTTTGTCTGTTAAAGGCTGATGTTCATCCTACAAGCAAAATCATATGATTTTGTAACTCCATTTTATATTTAACCACATTATATAAAATAAACGTTGTTATGATGAATAAAAGTATGCGAATAGGCGTAGATCGTTTTACGAATTCAGACTATTTTCCTTATGATCTGTAATTCAAAATATGACCAACCCAACCACATTTCAAATCATTGACCATGAAAAACAGCGACCAAGGAAGGTAGAAGATATAGTGCACTCACATGAGTTTCTACTAGTCAACATGAAGAGTTATACAAAAATGTACTATTATGATGGAGCTTTTTAGAGAAACTATTGCACAGTTTGTAAAGAGAGGTGATTTGATTTTTGGTGTTTAACGCCACTTTCAGCGATATTTCAGCTATATCATCATGGCGACCAGTTTTAGTGGTGGAGGAAGGCGGAGAGAACCACCGACCATGGGCAAGCAACTGGTAAACTTTATCACATGCGGCTACGAGTCGAGTTCACCCTTTTTTGTAATTTACAAAGCCGGGCGCGAACCCACGCCATATTGGTGATAGGCTTGTATGAGTTGTTAGATCCAACGACCTAACTCATTAAGCCACCCGGACCCCTATATAAAGAGAGGTACATTCAGTATAATAATATTAGTAATATTGTGTTGATCATTGACCATGCAAAAACAGTGGCCAGTGTGGAAGACATAGTGTACTCCCCTGCCGGTCGTGCACTATGTCTTCCACTCTGGCCACCATTTTCGCATATTCACTTAACACAACATTATTATATAATTGAACAAGTGCTAAAACATAACGGAGAAAGTAATTAATTGAACATAATCTCATCATCACAACAAATCATCTCTCATTTTCATATCTCTGTATGAAAACTTAGAAGATAACAAAGAGGTAATCAGAAGCCGTAAATCGAAGAAAGACAGACAACACAATGGTCAGAAGAAAAGGGACACTGAAAGGGCAACGAATTATCAACAAAACGCTACACAGAAAACTACAGATTTTGCAACACTAAAATCCGGGATTTCAGTCAGGAGCTCCGGGAAGGTTAACAGTTCCTGCTCCACTAGTGACACCAGTCATGTTATACAGTACATATAGTTAAAAAATCGGTGATATGAATGAGTAACGAACCGGGAAGTACTTACGACAAACGGAACATATCCGTGGTAATTTGTAACACTGACATTTCGTAACGGCTAAAATATGTATGTAATGTCCAGCATGTATATTGTACAAGACGATGCTCATTTCATCCACGGAACGGATGTCGTTAGTGGTGAAGCTATAGCTAACATTTATGGAACACCTGTCTTGCTTCAACTTTTATTTAAGGGAGTTCGTCGTATTTGACTAAGCTTTCATTGGCTTTTGTGATATTCAGTATTTCTAGATGATTCGCACGGGCACTAGACACTATATCAATAATATCAATTCTACCAGGTCAATAGGAAGATATTAGTGTAAATGATAGAAAAAAGTGAAGGCTTCTAGTGCTAATGTGTGTTATTATTTTTTCATGAACGGTTTTCATTTTAATATCGGGATATTTCAAATCAAAGAAAGACAGACAATACAGTGACCAAAAGAAAAGGCACAAAAAGACAAGCAATTATCTACAAAAATACTACACAGAAATCTAAAGAGTCAGCAACATGAACCCCTACAAAAATATGTACATCATTTTTACCTACATCACACATTATTTGAACTTGGTGACTGAAAAATTGAAACATAGACATTTGACATTGACATTTTTAATGAATCTGAAATCATTTGGCAGTCTAAAACAAAATGAAATTCGTCTTCAATACCGTCTTTACAAAATGTACAATAGATATACCAATACACTCGATTGCCACGTTATGACTACAGAACCCCATTGTTGGATTTGTTTATGCATCACACAAATAAGACTATAAACATAGATTTCCTTTCAAAGGCAATAAAACTTGATCATTATAGTTAAATAACAGACCAAATATAGAAATAACAGACCAAATATAGAAATAACAGACCAAATATAGGTGACTTTATAAAAACAATTTAAATTTTGTTAGTTATCGTTATAGCATATTTCTTCATGCTGAACTTCACCACATTGTTTTTTAGTTTTTGTACTGTTAAAAGTAAGTGACCATTGAGCAGTTTGTTAAAACAAAGTGTTCAACATGTCTTGTAGAGAGAAATACCATTGTTATAAGATGCTGTGTCGAGAAGACAAACGAAAACGAAGGCTTAATACTCTGTATACATTTTTTTGTATTACTAGAATATCAACTTCAATTATATAAATTAATTGACCAAAGGAAATGCTACAAAACCACGCATATTTCCATCCACATAACTTGTCAAGATTCCCTCCTGTTAATACAGAAATTTAGGTGTAAAACGAAATATATGTTTTTAAAATCACAAAACTTACCATTTGAAATAATAATCCTTCGTAAGACTGAACGTTTAAAAATATGAAATTCGATTGTGAATTTGGTTGATTTAAAATGCACGATATTCAGTTTAACAACAGAAACACCGTTCCAATTTGATGAGTTAAGTGAAAAATGATACTTATGAATTATAAATTTTGAACTTGATCATACATTTTGTATGTATCACGTTTTAATAATGAATTTCGAAAGTCACTCGATTACGTTCTATGCGTTTATAAAATGCTTAGCAGAAATATGTAAATAAGATCTTTAAATGACAGCAAAGGGAGAAAAAAAAACAAGATGGTATTGAACTTGATACGGTTAAATACCAGTATTCTTATCTGATATATCATTTGGTCTTGCAGATTTCGCTTAGTAATGTGTCAGTAGTTAAAGGGGTGAAATGTGTATACATGTACATTTTGTATTAAGTTCCTATAATTGAACTAAACACATTCAATATACAAGGTTTTTATAATTAGTGTAGAACGAGCAAGGTTGACTGTATATATACAGTAATTATAGCGTAATGAGGATTGTAAAGATAGCATTGGATATGGTATGATCCTGAAAAGTGTTGTCGCTTCCTTGTTGGCCTTGTCCATGGGAGTACGAGTGGGGGTCAAAAGGTGTACAGACAAATATACAATGTAGATAAAAATTGATGGTTGTTGAATGCACGAAAAAAAAACAATTGAATGGTGAAGCAATTCGTAATGAACGGAAGAAAACACAATCTCAAAGATCAAGAAGCTGGCCCATTGTCAGGCATCGGATCTTGATAAACACAATCTCATAGGTCAAGAAGCTGACCCCTTGTCCAGCATCTGATCTTGATAAATACAATCTCATAGATCAAGAAGCTGACCCCTTGTCCAGCATCTGATCTTGATAAACACGATCTCATAGATCAAGGGGCTGACCCCTTGTCCAGCATCTGATCTTGATATTAGTTCTTGCTAGAATTGTTGTTGTCCCTTAGAACTTTCTTTGTTTTTCTATTTATCTTACCTTGCGTTTGAACTTAGCGGTTTTTGTATTCCCTGTTTTTTTTTCTTTACTACCTAATTGCTGTTTGTATTCCCTGTGTTGTTCCTTAACTCGACACTGTACATCCTGGTTTCGGTATGCTGCGTTTTTCTTGCAGAAGTTTGAAAGGGTAGATTTGTATGAGGTCACCAATTTGCATTTTTTTTTAATTATAACAACAAAACGTACATGGGTCATTATAAAAAAACACGCACTTTTCTGTTATTACGCAATTAAAAGACAAATATCAACCAAACTGATTGGAGAAAGCATGTTTTGCATGAAGGTACATCAGCTCTCTGTAGTTTTACCATCTAAATTCAGATTGGTCCAATGGCGAATTTATATTTACTACACGAAGACCTGTTTTGTCCTTGGTGTTACGTGTTATTTTTCCAGAATGACTTTCTTTTGGTCAATTGTACTATTCAGATGTAATGATTTTATTCCATCTTTATATTATTTTTGAACTATTCCTAAAATTCTAATAGAACAACATTATTTTTGCTCGATATACCGGGTATATTGAAATTTAAAAAGAAAATTAGAAAAAAACCTGCTGTTATAGATTTTCATGTCTGTGGTGTTACCCTTCCTATTGAGGCTGGTAAGAGTTATCTGTCTTGTCATATTTGAAGCAAAAATAGTTTCTCCCGTTGCTTATTTCCTGTTTCATGACATGTGCAGACGACAAAAACAAAAGTGATCCATAAACTAATGTAGAGCCGAAAATGTACGTGCGATTGGCATAGTATATAAATTTTATGTCTATGGTGTACATCTCACTACTTCTTTTTGTTAGAATTGAACAAAATGTAAAAATACACAATACATTGCATTTGGTATTCTTCACTGGATATACATATAAAATATCGCCAGGGAGACATTATGTTCCTTTTATCATGAAAATACTTACCTGTTTTCTGTGGTGTTACTGTCAATGGTGTTACCATAAAGATTGTGTAACACCACAGACATTTAGCATTAAAATTGTGAATAAACACATTATTCCATAAACAGTAATATTCAGAACATAATAATGCTCTTTAACCTATGCAGAAAAATTGTTCAAACATCGTCATTTATATATAAGATATAGTTTAACAAGCTGGTGGGAGTATACTTTTTAGACCTGGTAACACCAGGGACATATCTTCGTAACACCATGGACATATCTTCATAACACCATGGACAAAACTGATATTGCTCATGCATTAAACCAATATGTTGAAAAACTGAATATTGTACTGAAAACAATAAGAAAACAACACATATAGGTTGATAGTTGTGTTTTTTTCTTGAATTAAATGTTTACATTCATGAAGATGTCCCTGGTGTTACTTTTGTCATCTGTGGTGTTAACTCTTGACAATGGTGTTACCTCATGTAAATTGTTTCATAAAAAGGATAAATGACATAATTGAAGTAAATTATATTATAGTTGAATAAACTTTACTTTGATAACTATGTATAAGTCATATTTTCTTTATATAAAGTGAAACAAAATACAATTATGAAAACTTGTTTGTTTCATAATGCAGCTTAAATGGAATTCCACAACTACATATCCAAATATTGTGAAAAAAAACTAGTGCTCCAAAGAAAATATCTTACATTATGCATAATTTCCCTGTATATTATGTATGTAACCACTTTTTACACAAAAATTATTTTTCATTTTCCTAAAAAGAATAATTTTATGTTGGTAACACCACGGACTGAAAGGTATTAGGGGGTGCTACATATCTAGAAATATTTTGCTTCATGGTGGTTTTCCCGACTGCATATTATGTGAATGTAGGAAAAACTAATAGGCTAAAGCAAAACGGGAACGAAAATATTTGATGTCACCAAAATATGAACAAGAAAAAGTGCGTGTATTTTGATAATGACCCACATCACAACACCAAATAACAAAACAAATACGTATTTATTGTATTTTACATATAAATATGTTTTGTAAATCCTAATTTTTAAAATCACATTTCTGACCCCTTTGAAAGTTCGTTCTAGTTTTCCTGGTCCAAATAAGTAAGTGAGTTACTGTCATCACATTTTCGTCGTTTGTCCTAATATTAAGCCGGATATATATTTTTTGTGATTCACCATAAATTGTTATTTTGTTGGCGATCCAAAACTGAAGATGACCATAAGAGATAACAAAGCAGCATTATCGACAGAGCTTCAGTGCTTTTCAGTTGAAATCTACGCAGGCGTGAGTTATTTTTCAATTTGGTATGAATGATCTTCGGGTAGTCCTCACTTTTGTTCTCTAGGTTTTCCCGTCAGGTTTGGTTTGGTTTTATGGTGTTTAACAATATTTCAGCTATATCGTGGAGGTCAGTTTTATTGGTGGAGAAAACCACCGACCTGCGAATGCCAGACAACTCGCCCCACTCCAACTCGCCCCACCTTTTTGCCAACTCGCCCCACCTCTCGTACCAACTCGCCCCACTTTTATTTGGTCAACTCTTTTTACCTTTCAATGTTCATTTGTAAGTTTTGAATGTTTACACACTATAAGTAAATATCTGTTTGCCAACTCGCCCCAACTGTCAACTCTGCTTACACCCGAATATTGTGGAATAAATTATGTATATTTTATGCTGAACGATGTTTTGTTTGTGTAACTTTGATATTCATCACAGTGTATAACCGGACAGTTTTAAAAAACGGAAGTTGCTGTACTTTCCGACCAGGTAAGGTTAGTTGCTTGCAGAAATTTCGACATTTTTGGATGATTATCCGTGATTTATTCTTTGAAAGTGGATCAATTGAAGCAACAAAAATAGAAAAATATTGCAAAGGTATGTCATTTATATTTCTGATCAAATAACAGTGCCCTATTTGAACACTGAAACTGGAAATCGTCGTTTTAAAAACATCGGTGGATGGTATGTTTTCGCTCGAAGAAAGGAGGTAAAAATCTAATTTTCTCCACTTATTCTTAAATTATGTCAAATATGTTCTCACTATCTGATGAAATAGACATCGACGTTTTCAATGGAAGGAAATTATGACCGTAAACGCACTCATTTTCCTTTTTAATAAGATGATGATGAGGTCCGCTTTTTACTGGATTTTGATAGTGCTAACTCACTGAAACAACAGACCTCGGGTAGACATGTCGCTCCACTCGGACACATTATTCTGATTCCGAGCCAACCATATT